>APFE030820000.1:729-33148 GCA_000404065.3 Pinus taeda | reverse complement strand
CTGCATATCAACACTAGGGAAAAAATTCACTTTTATAACTTTAGACACGCATCTAGAAGCAACAAGAAGTCACTAACATACCCTAAAAGTAAATTAAAAAACAAATAAAAAAAATTAAAAAAAACACAAGTTAATGAGGAAACGTGGGTTGTACGGCCTTGAAACGTGTTTTCGGCCGTACTGGCCACGTTTCCGTTTCGGGAAACATGGCAGTACAGCCGGAAACGCGTTTCATGGCCGTACCAAACGCGTTTCCGCGTTTCGTACCCGTTTCCGTACGGAAACGAACCTCTATACCACGTTTCCTGCAACATAGCAATACCCCCAATGTTTTGCTCCTTAGTAGTGTTCTTGACCTCAACAAGGTTGGTGTCAACATTAATTACAAGCTTTATTGCCACCTCCTTAGCAAAATAAGAATTACAAACTCAAACACAACCGCCACTATCTACCCAACCTTCACCAAACCCAAACAATAACAAGTTGGATTAGGTGGTATGCAATAACAAGATGACACATCCCCCTTACTTTGTAGGTTTTGTGTGCTGTAATGAGCTTTACCTTCATTCAAGGAAGGTGGTGGCAAATCCCTTGCCACTTGTCTTCACTAAACTAGCTGAAAAATAGCAGGTGTAGGACTCACTTCCAAACCCACTCTTTACTACAATCTCTTTAATGAGAAAGAACAACCAAAGACAACCTACCCTTTTTTGGAGATGTTGGAACAAATGAAGATGACTCCTCCACGAGATTTCTATTTACTAGTAGAGCTTTAGAGTTTGTGTCAAAATTCCTCTAATCCAAGCATTAAAGTTGCTCCTATTTACAACAAAGCTATTAGGTAACTATGCCTTGAGAAATTAGGGAGGAAGAGGAAGGATCCCCAAACCATTCACATCATAGGTTGGCTCATTGATGTTATGTTGGGGAAGTACATATTCCTAACAAGCTTTATTGCCACCTCCTTACCAAAATAAGAATTACTAAGCTAAAATACAACCACCAATACCAACTCAACTCACACCAAAGCCAAACAATAATATGGTGGATTGGCTAGTTTGCAATAATAAGATGATCACACATCCCACCTACTTTGTAGGTTATGTTCAATGTAATGAGTTTCACTTTCAATCAAGGAAGGTGATGGTAAATCCCCTGCCACCTATCTTCATTAAACTAGTTGAAAAATTGTAGCTATGGAACTCATGTCCAACCCCTCTTTTCACAACAATCTCTTCAATGAGAAAGAACCACCAAAAGATAACCCAACTTTTTTGGAGATATTGGAATAAATGAAAACAACTCCATAACGAGAATTTGATTTTCTAGTAGAGCTTTAGAATTTGTGTGTCAGAATTCTTCTAATTCAAGAACTAAAAATGTTCCTGTCTACAACAAAGCTATTAGGGAACTATGCTTTGCAAAACTAGGGAGGAAGATGAAGGATCCCAAAACCATTCACATCATTGGTTAGCTCATTGATCTTATGTTGGGGAAAGTACTCATTTTTGAATATTTCTATCTAGGTAGCCTTGTAATAAACACACACATAAACAATCATTTAATACCAAACACTTTGATTAACTTAGGAGTGACCATCGATGTAGATGAGAAAGGAAACAATGGAAATATTGAAACTACAAGATATGTCGAGATCAACTCCTATTGTTCTCTAGATGGTTGATAGATCCACTGTCAAACCAAAGGGGATGTTGGATGATGTTGTAGTCTCCATGGATTCATGGGTGTACCCTACAACCCTTTTGGTGATGTAGACAAAATCTAGACTAGGTGTCTACCCATTGATCCTTTGGTGTTGTCTTTTGGATTCCCCCTAGAGGAAAAGTCCTAGCTTCTCTCAAAGGAAAGCCTAAGGATGCTATTAAGTGGTCACAACCTGTCACCTAGTAACCATTACTAATTTTTCATCCATCTTGATGCTTTAAGAGTGGAAAAAGTGAAGGAATTAGCTCGCGGGACCAGTTTTATCGATGGGACCTAGTTTGGCAAATTGGGATTTCGAACCTTTTCGGAGCATTTTGTGGCATTAAGTGACATTTTTTTGGGGGTAAAACTTTCACACTCAGGTACCCTTTTTTTCTTATTATACACATAGATACCTTTCCAATGGCGCAAGAATTGTCTCAATCAGAGTCTGTATGCAAAAGTTATGCCACTCATAAGTTGACCGTACAATTTTGACCACCATAATTTGAGAGGATGCCTTGTTAGCCCCCATTACAAAGGGGTTGGCCACGTGATCATGTTGAATAAGACTTTAGAAGAGTCCATATCGTAACTCTAATTAAGAGTTGGAGTCAAACCTAACCACTAGTTGACTATTGGGCTGTGTTATAACACGACCATTAGGAGGAAGAGGTTCCATTTTTTTCGTAGGTATTTTGTTCCATAAACGAGCATAATAGTCTAGAGGGATAGGGAGAGAGCAGATAGAGAGGATTTGTGCATTGTAGTAGCCCACAAGCCACAGACCCTACTTCTTTGTGCTTGCAACCATTTTCTATTTAGAGGAGTGCATAGCGGCCTCACCATCTAGCTAGGTTTTCTCTCAAAAGGGTTTACCAAGACATATCTTGTGTCAATTGTGATTTGTCAGTTTTTGTTTTTGCTCTTCCCTATTTTCTGCATAAATTATAATTTGCATGCTTATGTAGTGAACAATAATTAACAAGTCTTGAAATCTATAAGGAGAAATAAACCCCCATAGTGTGGATTTCAGATTTCTAATATATATTAGTAGATTTGTTGTGGCAAATTGTCTAATGGAATATCAATGGCAATTTAGGTATCATATTGGTATCAAAGCAGGTTTCATTGGATATATTGTGGAGATTTGCAGGGGATCTAAATCGGATAAGCCAAAAGTCATAAAGCCCTAGTCACGCGGTTGAATCTGTGAATAACCCTCTTGAGCTTGCATAGGAGAAATTTTTGCGGCTTGAAGCACAAGTTGCAAATATAAAGTATAACGTGAATCTCCTCATCACGGCCTTGACCAATAAGCTTGGGCTATTTGGAGAAGATGGGGGTTCTAATGCAAAGGTTTGATCAAAGTAGAGCTCAAGAGATTGGGAAGAAATCAAGTTGTCGAAAAAAGAATTTGTAAAAGATCAACATAGTTCGAGTGCCGTGGGTGTGAAACATTCTTCGTCCTTGTCCAAAATGGATGTGAAGGTCGATATCAAGCCATATCAAGGTGAGATTGACACTCTGAAGCTAAATCACTAGTTGCAACAATTAGGAGTTTATTTTAGTGTTCATCATGTAGAGGAAGGACAAAAGATTTCATTTGCGCAGCTGAAATTAGAGGGCCATGCCCTGACCTGGTGGGAATGCCACAGAAAGACCTTGAGGTTGGAGGGAGATTCTCCAATGACTAAGTGGGAGGAGTTTGAAACCCTCATAAAGTGCAAATTTACCCTATCAGGTATGTAGAAAACCAATGGGTTCGGTGGCACTACTTCAGGTAGAAGCAGCGTCAGAGTGTACACGTGTGCACCACAAAGTTTAGAAAGATGGCCATAATGCTGGGTATCTCCCCAAAGAACCCAGATGTACTCAAGCATTTGGGAGGTCTATACAACCATCTATGGAAGCAAGTGATGCTGTTCAAGCCTAGATTGGTGGTCGAGGCTTGTGTACAGACATATTACCTGGATAACATGTGCCTGAAGAAAGGGCAATCAAGTGGACTGAATTAGGAGTGCCAGAATGCTTCTAAGGATGGGAAGAGGAAGTGGAGAGGGAGATAAGATAAAAAGACTACAACGATAGCACACCGGTGCAAAGATCCCAATAATCACTGCAACGACTGTAACATTGATGGTCATACAAAGGAGAAGTACTGGGAGTTGCATGTCGAGCTTAACTTGAAGAACAAAAAAAAGATAATAAAAACAAGAATCTCATGGCCACTGATTTGAGAAACCAGTTTGAAAGCAGCTCAGACGTGCATTTTGTTTCCTGTTTCTCATTTTTGGTAAGATAGGCAAGAGGTGCTAGTGATTCATGGCCAATATTGTGTGTTTAATTAGGGTAAGTTAGGCAAAAGCCTCTTCTCTGGCTACTTTTGCGAAATGTATATCAATGGAAATGAAATTTAGATGTTGCTATGTTCATTCAGTTAGGTTTTATATTATTGGGTGCTTCAAATAAAAGTTATTTTTGGTACTTTGCAAGATGAGCTAATGCTGTTGAAGTTGGTTTATTTGCAGTCAGCACTTCTAGTTGGCGGACATGAGCATGTTCAAAATCATTCTTCTCATGTAGCACTGGGTAAGAGAGTGCAAAATTTGATTGCATTGTCAATTTCCTTCTTTAATTTACATGATTTATAATTTTATATTTTAGACGTTCCCTAACTTCTATGTTTATGATGCTACTTTTCAGATGCTCCAGCTGGTAGAAAAGATCTCAGGTAGCTATTTGGTGACTGGGCTTTTTTAGGAATAGAACATTATACATTAATGCAGTCGGGGAGATGATGTTATGTGTTTTGGGCAAATGTGATTGTGATTATTACATACACAATATTATGAGGACTAGTTTATGTGTGACAGGAATTTGCCTGTCAGGGCTGATGTATAAAAGAGGACTAGAAAGAGCAGAATTCTCTGTTTATATATGCTTTGCTCAAATTCAATTGGTAATTCAAAATTTTAGCGTTTTTTTCATGTTACTAGCCAACTAATCTTTCCAAGCTCTGTACGTGTAATGACAAATATGTAGGGTACGATATATTGGCCTTTACAAAGATTCTCCCTATCAAGCATGGACTAGGTCCTTTGCATCAGATACCAGTATGTTGCAACAGTAGTTTAATGCTTCTGCTTTTCACTTTCATATCACATTGGCCTGCTTTTTTGATCAAACTGTGAAAATGTAGCTGATCTAAATCAAATGCATTTTCAAATGAAGGTAAACTTGTTGAGGCTGTGGTGCCATTCATGGGTGAATCGATATCTGATGGGACTCTTTCAACTTTTCTCAAGAGTATGTGATCTTCTGTAGAGATTTTTTTTTTTTCTTTGCATTTTTGGTTCTCTAATTTGTAGCTTGTTTATAGATTCTAAGTCAAATAAATTGATGTGTCATGTCCATTATGGAAACAGAACCCGGAGATAGGGTTGAGGTTGATGAGGCCATAGCTCAAGTTGAGACGGACAAGGCATGTTATTAAGGAATTCTTTAATTTGATTGTCTGAATGAAATGCCTTTTGGAATTCTGTGATCATCAGTATGGATGCTTTCCTAGGGAAGTATAACCATTATTTGTTGTTTGTAAGGAGATTATGAAATCTGTGGTTGTATTCCAGGTAACTGTTGATGTTAATAGCCCTGAAGCTGGTTTCATTGAAAAGGTATGACTTGCATCGATTATTTCAGTGTTTTTCTGAAAGCTTATAATTATCTATAAAATAAATGACATATCTCGCTTGGTGTTTTTCTGTTTGGCAGTTTGTAGCTAAGGAAGGAGATACTGTTGTACCTGGAACAAAGATAGCTATTATTTCAAAGTCCACAGATGGAGCAAAACCTGAAGTTGCAGAGAAAGACACGCGAGCACCTCAACCTTCTCAACCATCAGTTACTGCAGATAAGAAGGAAGAAAAAAATGCCAGGACACTACCATCTACAGAGCCTGTGGAGGCAGTTGCAAAAGACAAAGTGGCCGCTCCTTCCACACCTGTGTCTCCCAAAGCTTCTCCTTCTCCCTCTGAACCTCAGCTTCCTCCGAAGGAAAGGGAAAGAAGGGTAAGCTTTAACAAACTTTCTTATATCAATATTTGGCCTTCAGCAATATCTTTCAAGCCTAAACTGAGGATTTTTTCATTTATGCTCCTGGTTTAGAGACAGTTTGGTTTTCCTTGCCCTAACCTTGCACAATTGGATCATTGCTTTGTAGGTTCCCATGACAAGACTACGAAAGCGAGTGGCTACACGTCTGAAAGACTCACAGAACACATTTGCTTTGCTAACTACATTTAATGAAGTTGACATGTATGTGGAAATTATATAAAAGTTAACTGATCTCTAGAATTTAATTATTAGTTGTTTGAGGATGATTTCATGTTACATTTTCATTTTACTATTTGCACATGGTGTTAGTCCCTCTGTTTTTATTCCAATAGACTGTTAATAGCTATGTTGCATGAGTTTCTGGAATGTGGGAACATTGGGAACTTGGGTACGGGTGTCGGAATGGCTAGAGGTTTCCCCAAAATTTACAGGAAATGGCTAATCAGGAGCAGTATAATAGTAAAATATATATATATACGTTATATATTATATAATTATATTATATATTTATTTAATTATCTTTTAATAATATCTAAATATATTGAACCAAAATATTCAAATATTAAATCAATTTAATATTATTAAATATATAATATATGATCTCTCTTTTATATAATATATTCTCTAGGTTTCTCTCTCCCTGAGTCTCTCCCTTTTATATATATAAAATATAAAATGACACATGACCAGTCTTTTGAAACAATCTGGCTTAAAAATACAATAAGGAACAGTTTTACATATGTTTCTCTAGTTATTCTTAAGAGAAAAGTAAAGCAACTCTAATGTTTAAGCATTGATTGCCACATACAATATGCACACAATCTTTTGTGATATATATATATATATATATAAACAACGAAAGACTCTAATGTTCAAGCATTGGTTGCCACATACAATATGCACACACAATCTTCTGTGATATATATACATAAACAATGAAAGAAATACTCATCAGCATGACATCCCAGACATCGCCCTTACATCGAGGTACCATACGCTTCCTTAACCCATCAAGATATTGCTCCAATTTCTCAATTAAGGATATCGGTGTTAAGGATGTCTTTGGCATTTCTTCCTGTGAAGGTTTCAACATAGGTTCATGTTTTTTGGGCAGTTCAACATATTTCTCTACAAGCTTTGTATTCCCCAACCCTAGGGAACGCCAGAACTCCCAAAAAAAAGTCTTCAAAGCTCCGGAACTTTCCCGAGCTCCCATTACAGAGCCCGCTAAAAAGGGAACGTTCCCATACAGTTCCAAAGCTTCCGGGAGCGCGAAAACCTATCAAATGACCTCATGCCTGAACCTGTGCCTGTAGACGCTGAAGTACCATGCAAATTGTCCATTAGTGGATTATCCTGTGAACCATAGTTTTAAAATTCGGCCGATTAGGAACGGAAACGGCTGAGTTGATTCGTTTCAATGCCCAGAATTGTGACTCGGTGGAGGAAACGGTTCGGGAGGCCGAGTCATGGCTGACTCGGCCGAGTTAGCCATGACTGGGCCAACTCGGCCGTTTCCGTATTGACTCGGCCGAGTCATAACCTGCGGCCTGTAACCCCATCAAAACAGTGATTTGTCATTTTTTTAATGAAATTTTGAATTGTTTGTTGATTGGTTTGGACTCCAAGGTGTTTTCTAAATTAGTTAAATGCTATTTGGGGTCCATTTCCCTCTCCTGGTAATGATATGCTATTCAAATTTCATGGTAATGTTAAATTCTTAAAGTAAAAGTGACATTCTCCTTAATCTTCATTTTCATCCTTTTACTTAAATTTTTAACATTACCATGAAATGACTCAGGATGTTTGAGAGTGGTTTCGGCCTCATTGGATTTCATATGGAGAAAGTAGAATTTTAGATTTCATTCAAAATCCAGCAGACTTATCAGTTTTTCAGGATTTTAGGATTGGAGGATTGCAATGTTTCCATTGAATTTTGTCATGTATTAAGGTATGGAACTCATATTTAATCAAGAGCACCAATCCTTCTATGTACCTTGATGTTAGTGACATTGGTTGTCGAACTCCTTTGGGATTCGCTCCCAAACTAGGAGCTTCTGAAAATGTCGCTCCCGCTCCCGTTTTCGCTCTCGCTCCTCACTTTCGCTCCTACTCCCAAGTAACACTGAGCCAGATGACGTTGGCAACTCTAGCAGTAGCCAGTAGTACTGGTCACAGACTTTTGTTGTACAGGCCATTTATAGCCTCCTTGGTTATGTGTTTTTGTTTTGATCTCTATTTCATCATCGTGTATGTATTGGACAGTGCACTGGGTGCCATTTGATATAATGGATATATTCATGAGCCTACTTTGATCATATGTTGTCTTCTATCTATATTCTAATGCTGTGTGTTTGGAAACATGAATGAAAATCTTTAAAATTATGTGTTTTTATAAAAAATAAATATTTAATGTATTTTTTACAACGACCGAGTCATTGAAATCGAGCCGGCCGAGTCCATACCGAGTCGGAGTCAGAGTCGAAGTCGACCCTCGGCCGAGTCGGAGTCGGAGTCGGAGTTTTAAAACATTGGCTCCAACAGATAGACATCAAATACTACCTTATCTGGGATATGGTAAGTCGATGAGCGAGGAGGCTCCATCGCATTGAGACTGATGTACAGGTCGTAGACATTTTTTCAAAGCCATGGGGAAAGGTCAAATCTGTGACTTTCTCGAACGACTTGGAGTCGTTGAGAGACATACGACCACAGGGCGACTCACCCTCCCCAGGTGGTGCGCTATGTACAGGGTGAAAGGTTCAACCTTCTCTTGTGATACCCTGTGGCGACTTTGGGACAGGATGATTAGTTCTCCTGTGGCGATTGTTGGACAGGATGATTCGTTCTCCTGTAGGACAGGATGATTAGTTCTCTTGTGGGCTAGGATGATTAGTTCTCTTGTGGCGATTGTTGGACAGGATGATTCGTCCTCCTGTAGGATAGGATGATTAGTTCTCCTGTCGGGGCATCCTACCCATGTAGTCTGGGACTCATGGGAAGTACCTCTCATCTTATCAATGAGTAGGGAAATGGGGTTAGGTACCATTAGTAGTACTATCGATGGACGCATCATTGTATCTACCGTACTCCCTATGTTAGGATGACCTCCATTGACTTGGGATCAATGAAATTGATCTGGGATCAGTGTGAGTGGTTTGGGACACTCTCTTGTGATATTGATTTGGAATCAATAAAATTGACTTCGAATCAGTAGAGAATGGTATGAGACATTCTCGATCAATTCTTCTTCTTCATGGTTTAGCAGAGCAGAGCAGTGCAAGGCACTAATCGCAAAGATAGTACAGTCAGACATATGGATACGTTGAAGTTTGTCTAACAAGGCAGCATATGTTAGGACTGTGTTGATAATAGTACAATGACTTGGATGGAGAAAACAGTGATGATACATTGAAGCAGCATGATGTTGCAAGCAACAGATATATTGCAGCAGCATGTTGAGGAATGTTGCAGCATGATGGGTACAGCGATGAAGTGTATCATAGCATAATGAGGGGCAGCACAATGGTAAGGTACAACAGTACGATATAGCAAGTTCATAGTGCTGCTAGTATAACACATTGGGACAGCAACGTGATACTTAGTGCAACAAGTACAGCTAGCATGCAAGGGACAACAAGCATACAAGGGACAGCAAGCATGCTAGGGACAACAAGCAAGCAAGGGACAGGAAGCTAGCTAGGTGCAGCAAACACATAGGTCAGTATAGCAACATGGTGCAGCAATGGCACATGATGCAATACAGTGATGGGTACTGTTGTGATTGATGAAGCATGATGAGAGGCAGCATTGTGATGATGGGTGCAGCACGGTGAGGCGCAGCATGATGACGAGATGCAACATGATGATAGGTGAAGGAGTCACCTTGGAGAATCAATTGAAGCAGCATGTCTTTAACTGATCTCATGTATCATCTTCTTAGAAATGATCTATGCTCTCATCTAGATAAGTCAAAGTGTTGACTTCAGTTGTAAATGTACTATCTTTGTCTCTCTCTGTTGAACTATTGAAGAACATATAAGAAGAATTGATCAAGGGTTTCCCCACATTGGGGTTTGTCCCTGACTAGCACCACATCTTGTATCCTCTTGTCTTGGCTTGTCTTCTACGATATATGTTTATGTTCTATCTGCAGTTTACTTTAATGCTGATGTGATTGCTAATCTGTAAAAGATATTGAGCTAACTATGAAAATTGAAATAAATTGCTCTAAGCATAAAACATACCTAAACTTAACAGTTTTAAATTTAGAAAGGAAAGACAATCACTTGGAACTAAAATCTTTAGAGATAAATGCATAAGCTGAGAAACAAGACTTACCACTATTAAGGGAAGGTAATAGGAATGTTTCTTCAAGTAAGAATATTTTGAATTTTCATCGGTCTCTTATCTAAACTAGCTCCGCCTAGTTATTCATTAATACCGATTTGTATTTATAAATTATTTTAGCTTTTATAAATATAAAATCATCCAAAATAGTAATTAGTTGAATCATCAGTTTGAACTGTAATATAAGAATGTGTATATTCTTGAACTTGATATTTGCAATGCAGATGCCAAATATACCCTATACTCAAAGCACGTTAAGATCTACAAATAAAGTGCACAGTTAGATGTTAATGTGGAATGCTTAGTCAAACTCTATTGTCTTTCATATTCTCTGAAAGGCTATTTCCTTGTAACAGAACATACTTTGTTTTTCAAGGAATAACATTGAAAACAGTTATGAACAGAGGAATTAGGGAGCATCTGTTTGCAACAGTATTTTGCTAATATATTTGAAACTACCTGAAATGTTTATGCTGCCAACTCGAATAATCTATCAATTACCAAGAGTTACATGACTTCGATACAATACCGTAACCATTGCAGTCGAAGTAAACCATGTGAAATTGAAGTTATCTGTTTTTCCAACGTTCCACCAAGACTTCGAGATGAGGAGACGGGGATGCGGATGCACAAGGGGGACGTGTGGGAGTACCCTCAAATTTTATGGAAATTTAGGGGGGGATGGGAAGACGTCAGCGTATATAATTTTTTTTTTCTTTTTAATATTATATATATATATATATATATAATATATGTGTGTGTGTATATATATATATATATATATATATAATAATATATTATATATTATATATATTTCAAATTCATATTCAATAATGAAAGCATAAATACAATGATACATAAATAATTGAATTAAAAGAATGAAATACATTGATCCATACTCATTATCTTTACTAATACATACATGATTCATCCATAGACCATGAGATTCAATAATGGAATACTTTGATCCATATTCATTATTCACTATTCGAGAATCTACATTGATTTAAAAATTAAATTCATCGTTCTAGATTCTAAATTGATTTAAAATTAAAATTCATCATTCATCATTCGAGAATCTAATTAGTACTAAGAAAAATAGACTATAGTAGATATTGAAATTTGAACAATTATTCACTCTTCTAGAATCTACATTGATTTAAAAATTAAATTCATCGTTCTAGATTCTAAATTGATTTAAAATTAAAATTCATCATTCATCATTCTAGAATCTAATTAGTACTAAGAAAAATAGACTATAGTAGATATTGAAATTTGAAGATTAGAATAGTAAATTGATATAACCAAAACTCAAAAACAGTGGAGTGATGAGTCAAAAAGTCACTCTAAAGTACATAGAGGGCTTGGTGCTCTTGGTTAAATACTAATTCCACACCCTTGTACATGACAAAATGCAATGGAAACATTGCAATCCATCAAATCTTGAATTCTTGAAAACTGTTAAGTCTATTGGATTTTTAGTGAGATCTAAAATTCTACTTTCTCCATATGAAATCCAATGAGGTTGGAACCACTCTCAAACATCTTGAGACATTTCATGGTAATGATAAAAATTTAAGTAAAAGGATGAAAACAAAAGATAAAGGAGGATGTCACTTTTACTCTAAGAATTTAACATTACCATGAATTGCATAGCATTAGTAGGGCAATATGGTCAAGTACTAGGTTTCCCCTAACATAAATCATTGTTTACAATCAAAATTAAGGGGAGACACATAGCCCATTTTGAGGGGGGACACCTAGGCATCCCCCTTTTGGGGAGTCACGTCCCCCCTGTGTCTCCCCAAATATCCCCGCGTACCAGGTGCGTGGGGTGCGAGGGGTGCGTGCACCCGACCTTGGGGGACGCATCCCCGTGGAACACTGGTTTTACGGATTATTCAATTAGGACGTTCTAGTGAAAGGTATCTAATCATTGCCTTCCAAGGTAATCTCCACTAAAATTTAGGACTGTGGACTTGTGATTGTTCTTGTTTCGAGGGATTTCCTTTGTGTAAGCCACTATTGACATCTTCAGCAACCTCTATCTCTTGAAAGGTTACTTTCTATTTAGGAGTATGGAACACTTAGCTTGAGGATTGTTTTGACTTAGACCTACTATGAAAACAAAATGTGAGCAAGGTTTTTCAATTAATTCATCTTCAATCATTTCCTTTCTGTTGAAATATTGGATAGCTATGGTCAACATTCTTCATCAAATCATGGAGAAGAAAATAATTACTTGTCACCTCTAGTTGGCTTATAACCAGCCTTACAAGTTGGCTCATTGGAAGGATTTCAAGTCGACCCTACCAGGGCTAATTAGCCCTCACTCGTCTACTACAAATTGTGCATCATTCATCCTCATTTTGGCCATCAAAACAAGCATCATTTGATCTAAAATCTCAGAGAATTCGGCTTACCATTTCAGGAGTATATTCTCAAGTGCGAGGAAGTCTTCAAGCATCATCTTGACTGTGGTTTGGTTTATCTCAAGAGCTCATTGCTACAGGACAAAGGATAATCTCTATTTATGTTTTGTGACTTCTCTTTGAGGCCGAAAATTGCAGAAACAAGCTCACTCTTTTCTGTGACACTTTTCTGAAGTAGATCGATGCCTTCTTTGGCATATCTTCTCCACAGTTCGTTGACTATCACAGTGGAAATTTCGGCCCTATGTTGCAGTAACCTCAGGTCTAGATTTCAGCCTTCTTGTTCAGATCATTCTATTGGATAAAAGTGACATCTCTCTCATTCTTTTGATCAAACTTTGATAGGTACTTTGTTGTTGATCATCTTGGAATTGTTGGAACATTTTGATGTACTATTGTTGAACAGAGTCTCTCTCATAAAGAAAGAATTTTGGGTTTTCCCCTCAGTGGGTTTTGCCCTAGCTGAGAGCCTAATCTTGGTGTCTCATCTCTTGTTCATTATCTATTGTGCTCTCTATTTAGACCTACTATGAAAACAAAATGTGAGCAAGGTTTTTCAATTAATTCATCTTCAATCATTTCCTTTCTGTTGAAATATTGGATAGCTATGGTCAGCATTCTTCATCAAATCATGGAGAAGAAAATAATTACTTGTCACCTCTAGTTGGCTTATAACCAGCCTTACAAGTCGGCTTATTGGAAGGATTTCAAGTCGACCCTACCAGGGCTAATTAGCCCTCACTCGTCTACTACAAATTGTGCATCATTCATCCTCATTTTGGCCATCAAAACAAGCATCATTTGATCTAAAATCTCAGAGAATTCGGCTTACCATTTCAGGAGTATATTCTCAAGTGCGAGGAAGTCTTCAAGCATCATCTTGACTGTGGTTTGGTTTATCTCAAGAGCTCATTGCTACAGGACAAAGGATAATCTCTATTTATGTTTTGTGACTTCTCTTTGAGGCCGAAAATTGCAGAAACAAGCTCGCTCTTTTCTGTGACACTTTTCTGAAGTAGATCGATGCCTTCTTTGGCATATCTTCTCCACAGTTCGTTGACTATCACAGTGGAAATTTCGTCCCTATGTTGCAGTAACCTCAGGTCTAGATTTCAGCCTTCTTGTTCAGATCATTCTATTGGATAAAAGTGACATCTCTCTCATTCTTTTGATCAAACTTTGATAGGTACTTTGTTGTTGATCATCTTGGAATTGTTGGAACATTTTGATGTACTATTGTTGAACAGAGTCTCTCTCATAAAGAAAGAATTTTGGGTTTTCCCCTCAGTGGATTTTGCCCTAGCTGAGAGCCTAATCTTGGTGTCTCATCTCTTGTTCATTATCTATTGTGCTCTCTATTTAGTACTCTTACTGAAGAATCATTGGTTGAAGTTTTTCATGTATATCTACTTGTTGGTGGAGGGATAAAGTAACTATTTACATCAATAGAAGTATGTTATATGAATAAAATATATATAATATATATTATTATATATATATAAAAATATAAATATAATAATGATGATAATTGTAATAATATTAGTTTATTAGTAATTTGTACTGAAGAGACATGTCTAAATGGGACATGACCTTCCATGAAGAGGTACCTGCCTATGGCATATAAGCAGGCCCTCACTGTCATTTGTATCATCTTCTCATTCATACATTTTAATACATATTCTTGTATCTTCAATGGAGATCTTTATATTCCAAGTCTTTTGGAGTATTTGACTTAAGTACGAACTTTGTTCATAACATTGGTATCAGAGCATTTCTCCGAGTATACAAACTATGTTCGTTACATCTACATCTTAATCACAAGGATAGACACCACAATCAATCTACGAATTTGTATCACTCAAAACATAAACAATAAACTTATGTTCCGAAGAAAAATAATGTCAGCACAATATAATCTGATGATAACAAATTATTCCAGTATCAAGTAATTGCCAAGTTCACAGAAGATTAATTTAGGATGGTTTGATCCCTTCTCAATTCGGCAATTTTATTTATCACTCCAAGGATCATATCAACCTATATCGATGAAGATGACAGTCTTGAAACGATAAGTCATTGGAAACAGAAATCAAACCTTTTCATCAACATGCTTTAAGGACAAAGCCTTTTGAGGAAGAAGACAATTCTATATTATATATATAATATATATATATATATATATATAATGAATGGATAATTGTAATAATGATTAGTTTATTAGTAATTAGTACTAAAGAGGCATGTCTAAATGGGACATGGCCTTCCATGAAGAAGTATCTGCTTAGGGTATATAAGCAAGCCCTTACTCTCATTTGTATCATCATTCTCATTCATACATTTTAATATATATTCTTGTATCTTCAATGGAGATCTTTATATTCCAAGTCTTCTGGAGTATTTGACTTAAGTACGAACTTTGTTCATAACAAAGTAGCTATCAAATTGTGTAAAAACTATTCTAGTCATTGCTCTACTAGAATTTCAACACTTTCCTTGTGTTATCATATGGATGACTGAAGTTCATTTTCCTCCTCTTGATCTCATTGGTCATGATAACGAATGTATTTGAATAAGCAGTTAATAACGCATTGCTTTTAGTTCTACATAGTGCACAGCTTGACACTCTAAAGGAAAGCAGCAGCCATACAAATACTGAACTGACAATTGAGGTTTTTCGTTCAGTGATGACTTGCAAACAGATATTGAAGAGATGGATGGACATTCACTTAACCATTTTCTTCAAGCGTCATCATCTGTTGTGTCTTGTGCTGCCCATCCCCTTAATACAAGTATTGTTGGAGGCACTGAGGTATGTGCAATATTCCATGACAATTTTTTTAATTATTCTTTAGTGTAATTATAAAAATATAACTAGTAAAATGTTTTTATGACATGCTTTTCAGGGTGGATCCCTGGTGTTGATTGCACAAAACAGTGAATCTATTAGTGGGGAGGATTCCATATCTGATGAGCAAGTTAAATCGGGCGTTCATTCAGACATGAGCTAAAGGAAAAGCTAACTTATCACTTGAGTTTCCAATAGCTCATCATTTTCTGGTCTTGCCAACAATTTTTGTGGCAGTTTGCTAAAACTTGCAAAGGAAATAATCCCTTTTACAGCTATAGTTTTCGTAGTCCAGACAAGTAAGCTGTCCAGGTTGTAGGTTGTGTAATATGTAATATTGTTTCTTTGAGGATGCCCATTTGTTTATTATTATTTGTTACTACAATCTTCAAATCCCTTTAATATGTCGTTGCTGTACAGTAAACGTAATCAGAGTTAATTAGAGGCTGAGTTTGATAACTTTTAGAAGCATATTGATGGTGATCCTATTTTATCCTACTTCTGTCAAATAGTTGGACTCTCATGTTACGGCCCATAACAAGACAATTCATGTGTGGATGGAAACAACAAAATGCATAAAAGCGAGAGCAAATAAACTTTCAAGAAAGAAAAATTAAGTTAATTATTAGTATAGCCTGGTTATTTATGGCATTTTTACGTCTCCCCATAAATTATAGTATTAAACCTATCTCTTTATGTTAACTAAAGAATTCATTTAGTGCTACGGCGTTGTTATGTTCCCCCTTATTTATAGTAGTCAACCTATGTCTATGACCAATGAGGTTTAGTGCTAGTCAACTTTGGTAATTATAATATTCACCGCTCGTATTTGTGGCAACCACCTTACATCCTATATCCAGTAGTTGGTTTTGATCGTAAAGTGATTGGGTTGATTTAAGAATGAGTGTGCATTGACTTAAAAAATAGTGATAAATATAATGATGTATTGTATTAACTATGTACTTAACGTTGTAGTGTGTATGTATGTTATTCATTTTCGTAATTTCAATATAAAATTAGTCTTAATTTTGAGAATTAATTTTTGTATAATTCTCCGCAAAGATTATTTACATACTTCTATATGATTGTGTTGAATAAGTTTTTCAGTTTTTGTTTGAATCGTATTTAGAAAGGAAACATCATCATTATATATCAAGATTTCAACTTACAAAAGTTACATATGTATATAAAATATACTCTTTTCTCTATTGTATGATCTAGATTATACTTATGTAATAGGTATTAATATTGAATTGCATCATAGTGAGCCTTAGGTTTTGTTGGATTTCAAGTATTTGGATGGTAGTAGGTAAGTTCATAGGTTGACAACATGGTCATATTGACATTGACATCACTAAGGTGGTAATTTCGACTTGTGTAAGGATCATTGAGGGTTTGACTATGAAAAGTTGAAGGACTTAGGATTGATATGTTGTCTTCATTGTATCAATAAGTTGGTTGATACACAATGGTCATCAATGGTCTATTTAGTTTTGTCCACTAGTGCACAACACAATGTACAAAGGTCGGGTGGACTTGAGATGGAGTTTATTGTTGTTGAGCTCAATCAATGCCCTTGCATGATAAGCTCATTGTTCAAAGTTTTCTGCTATCATGATTGAATGTGTTGTTGAGTCTTTGTAATTGACCCATTGATCCATTGACTTATTAATGATTTTAAGTCAATAATTTCATGGGTGGTTGTTGGTTCTCTTGGTTGTAATCCTTTGCATTGAGTAAAGAATATTTAAATGATAGATACCTTTATCCAAAAGTCTTGGTCTCAATGTGATTGAAATTCAAATTCATGATAAACAACATAAGCTAGATGATATGTGCCTATGCAATAAAATTATAATTGGTTTTCAACTTGCATTCTCTGAATTATTGGTATTAGAGTTACAAGTTTTAGTGGTCCTAAAATGGTTTGGTTTGAGTTGAACAATTGGCATTCAATGGGTGATGTGGAAGTTATTAAATATTAATGGAGAGAGAAAGATGCACAATCTAAGCCAATATTTCATTTAGAATAATTGTATTTATCATTCAAACATCACAAACATAAGCCCAATGAAACACAAAGTGTTTCTTAACCCTTACAAACTTTTGAAATATCCACCTTTATTAAATTGACTAGCTTAAGTTACGTATATTAACTTTACCCAATTTTATGACCAACTTTTTTGTATTCACAACATTAACATTTAGTCATTACATAATTTATAATGCAACAACAATTTCACCCCCTACCCCCCCTCCCCAAAGTTAATCATTAATTTGTTAACCTTTACGTCAAGTTTGTCATGGAACCTTACAAATTTATCCTGACATAGACTTGTTAAATACATAGCCAAAAGGCCCTATGGACAAAATAAATGTTCTATCTCTTTACTTTAGACCTTTGACACGAAGAGGCAATAAATCTATACATACTTCATTATTAAATGGCAACATGGAGCTTTCACCAACTTAAAAACATTTTGATTGCCATCACATAATAATGTGGTGGTCACTCCATTTTATGAAACTCCTATATCATTCAATGTCCTCAATGATAGTAGCACATATGCAAAACCCACAACAACCTTGTATTCTCCTATGGATAGATAATGAAATTGATGTTTGCTTGCTAATCTAGGAAATTGCCCTTGAACCCAAACTAAAAACACCCTAAAGTAGATTCATTGTCATATGAACTTGGCTAACCTAAATGTATAAATCTTGTCTAAATCAATTTTCCATTTTTGGCAAACTTTTGAGTTCCTTGTACATACCTCAATAAAGTCAAGTCATGTACTTGGAAATAATGCTTATTCTAAAGCTAAGATATAACTCAAGATAAGTCAGAAGATCAAACTTTTGACCAACTGCCTATAAAAGGTAGCATCTACCTTATTTGGTTCCTCCTTTTGTTGATAGGTACAATGTTTAATAGCATTGTCAATGCTTTGTAATCAATGATATTAATTTTCATAAGCAATTCCATTGCATTTTCCCTTGAAGATATTGATGTCATCATTTTGTGATACTTCTAAACCAAGAAAACAATGCAAAAGCCCCAAGTTCATGACTTCAAATGTTTACCTCAAGCTTTGTTTCACTTCATCACCCTTGCACCACTTCATGTCATTAGGTCACATGCCTAAACAGTGAGGCTCACAATGTTGTTACTACTTTATTTGGTGTATAAATTTAGATATGTAATGCTCTATAAATTGATCATTCTCATATGCTCATCCATGTTTAGGTACCATGTCCACAGTGCATGTTTCAATTCATGCAATTTTTAATTAACTTGTAAACCAGGTATTCCTTACATACATCTAAGCTACCAAGATGTTTCATTTGATATCTCCGTTTAGGAACATATTCTTCATATCCATTTGATGAGTACTCCAACCACATTGTCTTTCTAATGCCAACGCTAATATTATTGTTATTATTTACATTGTTTGCGCAGAGGCTTCTTCAAACACTACCTCTTATTGTGCATATGCTCTAACTACCACTCTCAAAATTATGTTTGTCAATAGTCATATGGTTTATACTTTTCTAGGAAGACCCATTTGCAACCGATAAGTTTCATTCCCTTATGCAGTTTTTCCCTAGTTCCATGTCTTTTTCTTTTGCTATGTTGCTAGCTATGCATCCATTGCATCATTCCCTTTATAACTTTTCTCATATTCACTAACACCATTCGGTTCAAATGGAGTAGAATCAACTATCTTACACAAGGGTATAGTTAATAGAGTTTACCTCAAATATTATTGCAATTCTAGTAGATCCCTTGAGTATTGAAGTCTCAATGTCTTCTTGTTTGGACTATATTCTATCTCTTTAGCTTTTGTTCTACCTCTTCCATTGATTCCTATTCTCTCCTCTTTAAGGTGATCACTAGCTTTCCCACATCTTCCAAATATCCCAACATAAGCTTCATTTCATTATTGGCCTTGTTATTTGTCTCTTATGTTGTCTAATTTGCAAGTTTTTTAATAACTACTTCTTATTAATGAGAATCATCTTCTCAATATGGTCAAATGATTTATAAAATTTTGGTATCTTAGTATAGCCAATGAGTATGCATTTGTAACTTTAACATTTAAGTTATTCTTCTTTTCTTTAGGAACATGGGCAATGCTCTTATGTGCAAAATTCATAAAATTCAAGTGTCAAGCTTCTCACTTGACCACACATCTTCAAGGGTTTTACCTTTGTTTTCTTTTTTTAGGGACCTATTTAACGCAATTCTTTTTTGTTAATTGCTTTCACCCAACATTGTTAGAGTAATCTACCTTTCAACTTACTCTTAGCCATTTAAACTATAGTTTGATTCTCTCTATGTGCCCTTATTTTGTTTTATACAATATGCTACAATTTGTTTCCTTAGAAGTCCATCTATGTTAAAATAATGCTAATAGGTCTTGGACATATTCTCGCCTTACCCATATGTTTTAAAAACCCTTAACTTCCTACCACGCTATGTCCTTACCTTTGCCTTAAAATTTGTAAAGTTAAGCTTATCTAATTTATGCTTCTAAAAAATAAATCTAATTTCTTCTCAAAAATTCATCAATAATGTTATAAAGTAATCAACACTACCCATCCACTATGTTGGCCTTGATCCATATATGTTGTGAAATAATATTGTTTCTTTATGTATTATTTTCATGCACTATTCTTTGTGATGCTTTTGTGCAAACACATGTTTCACATATCACACTTTCCAATTCAATTAATGGTAACCTTCCAGCCATGTGCTTCCTATGCAAAAATTTAAAATGGCCATGCCTCATTCCATAAAATATGTGCATTTGTTCATCAATTGGTATCAATGCCTCATGTTTAAGGAAATTCACCTATTCTACAACACCCATTTGTATCTATGTCGTTTGCAATAAAATATATAAACCCTAGATTTTTCTTGAATCTCAATCCCTTCCATCAATGACAAGATTGAATTTTCCTTAGTACTTCATGAACAAAAAGAAAAATCTTAATGAAGGAAGAACCATATTAACATGTGTAACCAAGCTAAATATGATTTCTAATTTCATCTTGTCATGTTAAAACACATGAGAGTTCATCTTGAATATACTCACAAAACATCTCATTAAAACAACTATGAAACTACTCATGACAATGAGAAACTAAATTTTGATTTTAAGATCTACAACGTATAAGTTTAGGACAACAATAGTGTATTTCATATATTACACAAATAAAGGTAAAATACAATATCTTGGCTCATTGCAAGCTGGCATAATAAGTCCCTTTAATTCATTTCAAGAAAGGACACTCCAAATGTTTCTTAAATCCTAGCTATTGTGTCCATCATCAAAACAAATTCTAACCAACAATATAAGGCCCTAGTAAGGCATCTCATCATGTTATCTACCTACATCAAAGGGTTCGCAACTAGCTAGAATCAACACAAACAATTTTTCCTTTGGATCTCTCATTAGCATCCCACAAGCTTTTTAAAGAAATTCACCAAGTGTGCATATATCAACATCTAGTTGCATCTAAGTACAACAAATCTTACTTTAGGGTTTCGTCCCACAAACCTTAGGTTTAGCTTACATCAATACTTCAAGGTAAACCTTAGTGCTCCAAGTCTTCTCTAGGGTTTACTTCACACAAACTCTATCTTCCAACTCTTGTAACACATAGTACAATAAAAGTATATCAAGATTATAAGTACAGGTCTAAATATTTATATTATTAAAATGGTTTTCTTCTCCCTCTATATAAGATAGTTTAAGGAGGCCAATGATAAAAAGGTGGACTAAGTTTGCAACAACCTACTCTAAGCCACGAGGCTAGGTTGACAAGTAAAGCACTCTACCAAAAGAGTAGACATCAATAGGTGGTTGGGCACCACCACTTAAGTGTAGTGTTATCCATGTGAAGCTTGCACATGTCAAAGTGTTCCTCATCACAAAGTTGCATATGTCCAAAATAGGCTCTTGAGCTCAACACTCTACATGTGTAATTAGGTCCATGTGCAACCTATAGTGTAGTTCCCTCCAAGAAAGACTTCCTCAAGTTAAGCAATTTTCCTCCACATGTGTGCCACATGGTCTTACTTCCAATAGGGCCAAGTGTCCTTCCTCCTTATGATAGGCACTCCACAAGAACTTCTTGTACTAAACACCCATCCTTAACATGTGTCCATGTAGAAGATGTCAACTATCACATAACATAACTATCTCCATAAGAAGTGTGTCTCCTGTAGCGTTAATTCAAAATGGATCATTATATAATTTTGCATATATTTTGGTACTTTCCAGGTAGAAAAATTGGAGCTATTAGATTATTGGAGCCATGTAAGTGGTAGGTATTGCTTTCAAATTATTTTTTTTGTTAGGTAATTTGAATTTGAAATGGTCGGCATGCCTAACTTGTTGCTTCAATAATTGTGATCTAGTGGTATCTAAGCCATTGAAATCACCCAACAATCGCACCCAGCTTGGGCCACACCAACCCTTAGCGTGACTGTATTTTCGCCTACAAAGTTACGAACTAGTGACCATTTCACCAAGGAGTGTCTTAATAGAGCATCTTGTCACCGTCTATTCTATGCCCCATGGGCCTTGATTTCAAATCTTGATTGAGGGTTTGAACCATCATTTTTTGGATCAAAACATTGTGAACAAAGTTTCTAACCTCTCAATCTTTTTCTACACTTAAAGATCTTTCCAAAGAGGCAAAGATCACCTTAATCAAAGCTCATATGTGGAAGTTATGTCTCTTGCAAGTTGACTTATCTTGTGGACCACCATGATTCCAAGTGGATGCCCTTCCTCATTATCAGTCATGGTTGCTATTTTGGTGCTTTCACTCCTTGGAACTTAATTGACAAAGCTTCCCTGGAGCATATGGTTGTGTAAATGTTTCTTTTTAGATGATTGTTGTCAATTCTTAAGGCTTCTATATCTTATTGTTATTTAGCGCATAAGGATTAATGGTGAAATGCTTAATTCTTCTTCAAAAATTAAAGATTGATCCATTTGAGGGGTAAATATACCACCTGGAAGGAAGATGCTCTAGGGTAATTCATCCCTTCTTCCTTTGTTGGTTTGTTGCTTATTTCTTCCTTTGCTTCGCTTTTCATTTGGATCCCTAACAAAAGCATTAAGTAAATTTATCAAGCCATAGTTGATCTTGTTATTGAAAGTTATTTGTATGAGGGGACCTTCTTGTTGAATCTTGGTCTCCATTGTTAATCTTGATTGTGTGAAGGATTACTCTTCCTTTTGATTCTAATCTCTAGGCACTAGCCCTTGAATGAAATAAGACGATTATTAAGAGGGATTATTCTTAACCTCATAAACCATTTGATTCATTTTGATTCCATTTCCCTTGTTGGATTTGGCATTGATTTCTACTTTCTTTCGTCACCTATGTTAAAACCCAAAAAGTCTTTTTTACTAAGGTTACTCTCAACTTCACATTGTGCCTAGTTGCTTAGTCTTAGTAATCCTATTAGGGATACCCCCATTGAGTATAAGGAGTGTTGACTACTACGTGCCAACTACTCATAGCAGTACACCCCCTTTTTTTCGCAAAAGGGATAGCGCTTGATTGATGTGTCCGTGTCATTCAACTATCATCATCAGCAAGATCATGTTATGTTGTAAACCTAGTCTGCATGTGTAAATTGTAAATAATCTTAGCAGATCTGTGTCATGTATGTATTTGCCTAGGTAAACCTAATCTTTTAACGATGATCTACGTTTCGGAAGGTTTTTTGTCTCACCGACCCATGGTCGGCAGAGTTTTCTTTCAGCCTAACCCGAAAGCAGGAATATATTTTCTCATTAGAATCTTAGGGGAATCCTAGTGTGCTTTGAGTCTATGTGAAAGTAATTTGGAAATAATCCTAACTATTTGGTTAGGTTATTACAAATTGCTTGATGTATTAGATTATGTTTGAGTCGCAGAACTCAGTGGTCTATGAGGGTCTATGTCAAATTGGCTTTCTCCCTTGAAATGTAAAATTGTGTCATTATGTAAAGTGTCTTGAGGGTTAGAAAATGTTTTATCCCCTCATAAGTCTTAGGTCCTAGGTGTTTTTTCCAAAGGCTAAGTTCGAGGGTCCAATAAAAAAAATAAATAAATAAATAAAATTCAAAATTCAAAACTCAAAAATAAAATAAAATAATAATAACTCAAAGTTTTGAGAAATAAATGCAAAATTTTAATTTTTAATTATATTAAAATGCATTTAAAATTTCGACGGATGAGATTAAAAGAGATTTTGATCCTCATCGACGGTCGAGATCACTTTGACATGGATCACTCAAACTAGCCGTTGGGAAATTTTCCTTTAACTAGGGTGTCAAGGGTCATTTGAGATCATTCGATCTGAAAGTCGTGTGCTAAAGAAAGCTCTCTTGTAGTCATTTTTCATGTACAATAAAAAAAAAACTTTGGGGTTGAAATCTTGTTGGTGTTGCTCTTTTGCAAATGTTGTAAGATGTTTTATTTTTGTGCGTGATTTTAATTTTAGCCATTGATGATAGCTTTATGAAGGGTGATTTTAAACACAGGTATCTTGTTTAGTCGCTAGGGTTTGAATGGGAGTTAAATTTCTGAATATGATGGTAGGTATCTCCATTAGATCTGGATTTTAGTATCGTTTTCTCCCTCTTTGTTAATGGTTGAATTAAATTGTGCAAGATATCCTTGATCTTGAATTTATCGGGCGTTCGGGGAAGTTCTCGGTTGAACCAACCAACTACTAGATTGCATTTTCTGAAGAGCCTAGTTGGTTTTGATCTCGGGCTTATCATTAGAATTTATGTTGCAGATGCATGAAGGGTTTTCTCAAGCACCTCATATCGAACTTAAAATCTTAAAAACAAAAAAATAAATAAATAAATATGTGGCGTACTGATAAATCTGGCTATTTAGAGCCTTTAGACTATGAATATTGTAATTATTTAGCCGGTTTTAGGGTTTTTAGTTTTGTTTCTTACATATTTTGTTTCTAGGTGTTTGTTTTTATCATTACAGGTTGTAGATTTGAAGATGTAGTCTTGTTATGAAGCCAGATCTAGGCCCTGGAGGGTAAGATCTGGCCTTAGTGTCTTTTTCTGCAGGGTTATTCTTCAAAGGATTTTCAGATTTTCTGAAGAAATTCGAGGCTCTGTTCAAGCTATCTGTCTACTATGCCTGGAGTATAAATTTTACAATCTAAGGGTTTTTTCGAATGTTTTAAATCTGGAAGCAATCTTTCGAGGGTTTCATTGATATTTCTGAAAGCACAAGTGTGAAATTCGTCTTCTGGGATTTGGGATAATTTTCTGAGGGTTTCAAAATCATTTTAGTTTATTTCTCTCTGGCTGCGTTTTTCTTATTTTGGCAGACTTCGAATTTTTTTTTTTGTTGTTGTTGTATCTGCCCTCAATTTTTAACCTCCTGCAGCTACGATCTTCCTCATCTGGAAGCCTTTCTCGCATTGCCAGACATGTTGTTTTGCTTCAATCCTTTCTCCCTTCATGCAGACCAAACCCTCTCAACCACATCCCCCTGCAATTCCTCACGCTGTTGCTTTCCCATTCCCGCGTACCTATAAGAAAAAACCACCAACCTCATACACTACTCCTTCCATGAATTCATCAATCCTCTCCACGATGCCATAAAGTTGGCTGCCTATCCAACCTGCAAAGGGAAAACGCGCTAACTCCTGCACGCATCCCTGCCCATTTGCTAATACCTGTAGCTATTGTTCCCTCCTCTTCTGTAGCCACGATTACCATCGAAACCCCTCCGCTCCAAACTTGCCTTTCATTGAACCTTACTCTCATCTTTTCCTACAATCCTCAAAGCTTTCGCGCAACCCACC
Organism: Pinus taeda; assembly: GCA_000404065.3. NCBI lineage: Eukaryota > Viridiplantae > Streptophyta > Pinopsida > Pinales > Pinaceae > Pinus > Pinus taeda. Next base: position 7,851 of record APFE030820000.1, on the reverse strand, counting down.
CTCTCTGCCTCCATCCTCTTCTCTTCATGCGTACCTGTGACAACATACAAACAAAACAAATTCGATTTTTTATGACGGGCTAGGGTTTTCATGGTGATACGTATGGTAAGTTTAGATTTTGGCAAGTTTAGATTTAGGTTTGATTTATTTTATTTTGGTTATAGTTTGATTTTTGTTTTATCTTTTTCTATTTAGATTTTATTTAAGCTTTGTATAGTTAGGACTTAGTGTTAGCATAGTTAATTTAGATTTTTCTTTATTTAGGTTTGGCTTTAGACTATTTTAGTTTTAGGTTAGTGTATTATTTTTAGGTATGTGTTTAAAAAAAAAAAGAGAAAGAGAAAGAAAGAAATAAAAAATTCTATAAGTTTGATTTTCATTTAGAATTAAATTCATTTTGTTTTATATATATATATATAATATATATATATTATATATATAAAGGCATAAAAAGTTAATTCTACAGTTTGATTTATTTTGGTTTTATATTTTCATTAATCTACAAAATTTCATAAAAATATAAAAATAATAAAAAATCATTAAAGTTAAAAAAAACAAAATCTTTTTTATTTTTTATTTTTTGGGTCTTAGTTTAGATTAGATTTTAATTTTATTTAGATTTTAGTTTTGTTTTGATTTAACTTAGAATTTTCTAAAAATTTAAAAATATATAAAATTTAAAAAAATTTGAAAAGATTAACTAAAAATTGAAAATTCATTTTGGTGTCTTTTGTGGTATCTATGTTCCACTTCTCTATATTTAAATGTGCATAAATGTTTATTTAAATATTAGCTATTGAAAAGTGGTGAATCATTTTGTGAGCTAGTTAGCATTTAGAATTTCGTGGTCTCTTGAAGTATTTGATCTTTTGAAATTTATTTGCTAAAACATTGCGCATCTATTGAATATTTTGCATTTGATGAAATTAATCATTACTTTGGTTATTTGATGATAAATGATTGTTAATCGTGGGATTACAAATTTCATATTTCTGCAGCAGTTGATAAACAATTATTTAATCATTAACTCCATAAGGCACTGATCTTAAGCATTCTAAAGCAAATTAATTTTTTAAGTATCGCTAAGCTTCAATCAGGTGCTTCTCTGCCTTGCTGTGTCTCCCAAGCCAATTGCTCTCCAGTTGGTTCTCCTTTATACCATAGGGTCTACCCCCCTTAGCTTAGGGAGACGGCTTAAACGGAGTGACAGCCCCTAGTCTGAGCGTTGTCGCGATGCTTAGACACTTTGTGTGACAACATTTTTTGGCGCCGTTGCCGAGGACATTTTATTCTTCGTGTTTCAACGACGTTTCCTCATCTTTCTTCTCATTTCTCATCTTTTCATGAATTGGTTTAATAATTGTCCTGAAGATTCTTTCACTTCTTTACAAGACATTGTCAATGCTTTTAGAGATAGAGACGGTTATCAAGATAGGTTGCCTTGTGCCCCTAAAATTGTGTAACTGAATGAAAGTAATTTTATGAAGGGTCCTGTCGATAAAAGATTTCAAGACAATTCTTCATGTTAGAATGTGCCATCCATCTGTATCGTTCCAGATCAAATCCATGATAGTGGAAAAGCAAGGACAAATTGTAAAATCAATATCGACAATGAAAGGGAAAATCAGAAGCAAATTATAGAAGAACTAATGCGGCTGGTAAAAAATATGGAGATCAATCAAGAAAAATTTGTAACTGATTATGCCAATGATATGAAAACTTTATACACCCACCTTAAAAAGCGAGATAAGGAGATGGAAACCATGAAGCTAATCATGATAAGGAAATTAATTCTATGCAAAACATGTTATTAACTATGGATGAAGAAATGACTATCATGGCATTCGATTATAATTATCAGTTGGCTATCATGCAAGCAAATCATAAGAAAGAGATAAACTCTATGCAGCATTGCTTGATGACTATAAAGGAAAAGAACGATAAAGTAATAAAAGATATGGAAGAAGACCATGTCAGGGAAATCAATGCTATGAAGGTTGAACACTCTAGCCAGATGGATGCCATTACCATACAGGTACAGAAATTTCAACAACGGTCAGAGGATAAAAGAAATCAAGAAACGCCAATAGATCATAAGCCTCCTTATCTGTTGCAACAAGCTCCATCTTATTATGAGGAGGTTATTGGTTCAATTGAAAGGTGGTTAATTGGAGGTGACCCAGATAAAATTGAAAACAATAAAGATCAGATGCAAAATGAAGAAAGACATGTCACGCATACTTCATCTGATAGTTTTGAAGCAGAATGTTCCACAAAGAAAAAACGCAAGAGAAAGAGAACGAGAAGAAGATTTGGCGTATCAGATGGCTGCGAGCAACTTGATTTTCGGATAGGAAAAATTCCTACCATATGCACAATTGGACATGGCACATCCAAGAAGCAACCGACAGATTTGCCTGAAAGCAGGCAAATGCTCAGTATACACTATATTGAAAACATCTGATGCCATGGGGCATCCTCTATATTTCTAACCCTACTCCTTGTTTTTTCAACAGTTTCATTTCTGTTTTAGGATTAGATTTACTTTTCATGTTACTAAATAGTTAATAAATGAAGAGCTTATATCTCTCTTTTGCTTAATGTTATATGATGATTTTTGGATGGACGCTACTTATGTTTTGTTGTGTGTTGCATGAAAGTAGATTCTAGATTCTCACATTCCTACAGTGCAGTAACGTGTCCCCAAGTAGAGCTAGATGTTGACCACTATGTGTCAACTACTCATAGCAGTACACACCTTTTTTCGCAAAAGGGATAGCGCTTGATCGACATGTCTGTGCCATTCGACTATCATCATCAGCACGATCATGTTATGTTGTAAACCCAGTCTGCATACGTAAATTGTAAATAATCTTAGTAGATCTGTGTCATGTATGTATTTGCCTAGGTAAACATAATCTTCTAATGATGATTTACATTCCAGAAGGTTTTTTGTCTCACCGACCCATGGTCGGCAGAGTTTTCCTTCAGCCTAACCCCAAAGCCGAAGTAAATTTTGTCATTAGAATCTTAGGGGAATCCTAGTTTGCTTCAAGTCTATGTGAAATTAATTTGGAAATAATCCTAACTATTTGGTTAGGTTATTACAAATTGCTTGATCTGCTAGATTATGTTTGTGTTGCAGAACTGTGTAGTCTATGAGGGTCTATGTCAAATTGGTTTTCCCCCTTGAGATGTAAAATTGTAAAAGTCATAATGTAAAGTGTCTTGAGGGTTAGAAAATGTTTTATCCCCTCATAAGTCCTAGGTCCTAGGTGTGTTTTCCAAAGGCTAAGTTCGAAGGTCCAATAAAAATAATAAAAAATATAAATAATAATTTAAATAAATAAATTAAATAAAAAATTTAAATTTTTAAAATAAAATAAAATAATAATAACTCAAAGTTTTGAGGAAATAAAATGCATTTAAAATTTCGACGGATGAGATTAAAATAGATTTTGATCCTCATCAACAGTCGAGATCACTTTGACATGGATCACTTGAACTAGCCGTTGGGAAATTTTCCTTTAAATAGGGTGTTAGGGGTCATTTGAGATCATTCGATCTGAGAGTCGTGTGCTAAAGAAAACTCTCTTGTAGTCATTTTTCATGTGCAATAAAGAAAGACTTTGGGGTTGAAATCTTGCTAGTGTTACTCTTCTGGAAATGTTGTAAGATGTTTTATTTTTGTGCGTGATTTTAATTTCAGCCATTGATGATAGCTTTATGAAGAGTGATTTTAAACACAGGTATCTTGTTTAGTCACTAGGGGGTAGTTAAATTTTTGAATACGATGGCAGGTATCTCCATTAGATATGGATTTTAGTATCGTTTCTCCTTCTTTGTTAATGGTTAAATTAAGCTATGTAGGATATCCTTGATTTTGAGTTTACCGGGCGTTCGGGGAAGTTCTCAACTAAACCAGCCAACTTCCGGATTGCATTTTCTGAAGAGCCCAGCTGGTTTTGATCTCGGATTTATCATTAGAATATTTGTTGCAGATGCAGAAGGGTTTTTTAAAGCACCTCATATTGAACTTAAAATCTTTAAAAAAAATATATTTCTATGGCATACTGATAAATCTGGCTATTTAGAGCCTTTAAACTGTGAATATTGTAATTATTTAGCCGGTTTTAGGGTTTTTAGTTTTTTTTTGCATATTTCGTTTTTGGGTGTTTGTTTTTGTCATTATAGGTTGCAGATTTGAAGGTGTAGTCTTGTTTTGAAGCCATATCTAGGCCCTGGACGGTAAGATTTGGCCTCAACGTCTTTTTTTGCATGGATATTCTTCAAAGGATTTTCATATTTTCTGAAGAAATTCAAGGGTCTGTTCAGGCTATCTGTCTGTTGTGCCTGGGGTATTAATTTTGCAGTCTAAGGGTTTTTTCGAATGTTTTAAATCTTGAAGCAATCTTTCGAGGGTTTCAGTGATATTTCTGAAAGCATAAGTGTGAAATTCGTCTTCTGGGATTTGGGATAATTTTCTAAGGGTTTCAAAATTGTTTTAGTTTATTTCTCTCTGGCTGCATTTTTCTTATTTTGGCAGACTTCGAATTTATTTTTTTTGCTGTTGTATCCACCCTCAATTTGCTACTCATAGTTAACCTCTTGCAGCTACGATCTTCTTCATCTGGAAGCCTTTCTCGCATTGCCAGACACGTTGTTTTGCTTCAGTCCTTTCTCCCTTCATGTAGACCAAACCCTCTCAACCACGTCCACCTGCAATTCCTCACGCTGCTGCTCTCCCATTCCCACGTACCTGCAAGAAAAAACCACCAACCTCATATGCTACTCCTTCCATGAGTTCATCAATCCTCTCCATGTTGCCATAAATATGGCTGCCTATCCAACCTGCAAAGGGAAAACGCGCTAAGTCCTCCACACATCCCTGCCCATTTGCTAATACTTATAGCTACTGCTCCCTCCTCTTCCATAGCCACGATTACCATCGAAACCCCTCCGCTCCAAACCTGCCTTCCGTCGAACCTTTCTCTCATCTTTTCCTACAATCCTCGAAGCTTTCGCACAGCCCACCTTCTCTGCCTCCATCCTCTGCTCCTCATGCGTACCTGTGACAACATACAAACAAAAGAAATTCGATTTTTTATGATGGGTTAGGGTTTTCATGGTGATACGTATGGTAAGTTTAGATTTTGGCAAGCTTAGATTTAGGTTTGATTTATTTTATTTTGGTTATAGTTTGATTTTTGTTTTATCTTGTTCTATTTAGATTTTATTTAAGCTTTGTATACTTAGGACTTAGTGTTAGCATAGTTAATTTACATTTTCCTTTATTTAGGTTTGGCTTTAGATTATTTTAGTTTTAGGTTAGCATATTATTTTTAGGTATGTGTTAACATATAAAAAGAAAATGAAATAAAAAATTCTATAAGTTTGATTTTCATTTAGAATTAGATTCATTTTGTTAATAATATATATATATATATTATATATATATATATATATATATATATATGGTTAGATTTTCATTTAATCTACAAAAAATCTCAAAAAAATAAAAATAGTAAAAAATCATTAAAGGTTTAGAAAAAAAGGTTCCTTTTTATTTTTTATTTTTGGGTCTTAGTTTAGAGTAGATTTTAATTTTATTTAGATTTTAGTTTTGTTTTATTTTGATTTAAACTTAGAATTTTATAAAAAATATAAAAATATATAAAATTTAAAATTTTTTTGAAAAGATCAACTAAAAATTGAAAATTCATTTTGGTGTCTTTTGTGGTATCTATGTTCCACTTCTCTATAGTTAAATGCGCTTAAATGTTTATTTAAAGATTAGCTACTGAAAAGTGGTGAATCATTTTGTGAGCTGGCTAGCATTTAAAATTTCGTGGTCTCTCGAAGTATTTGATCTTTTGAAATTTATTTGCTACAACATTGCACATCTATTGAATATTTTGCATTTGGTGAAATTAATCATTGCTTTGGTTATTTGATGATAAATGATTGTCAATCGTGAGATTACAAATTTCATATTTCTGTAGCAGTTGATAAACAAGTATTTAATCATTAACTCCATAAGGCACTAATCTTAAGCATTCTAAAGCAAATTAATTTTTAAGTATTGCTAAGCTTCAATCAAGCGCTTTTCTGCCTCATTGTGTCTCCCAAGCCAACTGCTTCCCAGTTGGTTCTCCTTTATCCCATAGGGTCTACCCTCCTTAGCCTAGGGAGACGGCTTAAACGGAGAGATCGGGGATCAGGGTGACAGCCCCCAGTCTGAGCGTTGTCGCGGTGCTTAGAAACTTTGCGCGATAGATTTTCCAAGCAACACAACAACGCTCAGACCGGGGGCTATCACCCTGATCCCTGATCTCTCCGTTTAAGTCGTCTCCCTGAAGCAGGCTAAGGGGGTAGATCAGGGATCAGGGTGACAGCCCCCGGTCTAAGCATTGTCGTGCTGCCTGGACAATCTGTGCGACAACAAGGAGAAATAATTTGAAGTGAAGAGGATCAATTGTTGAAGTGACAATGATAATCATCCTAATAGTTTCCCATTGAATAGTCACTTGTGGATTAGGGATTTTATCAATAAATATAATTTGGGTGGTAACAACTTCAAAATCAACTATTGATAATACTTCAGTGTAAATTTTCTTAATAATTATTGATGCATATAGGGTATATTACTAGTGGAAGGGAACTCAAGATAAATCTCATGAAAACGAAGGCCTTCCTTAAGCAACCAATTCCTACCAATCATTGAAGTTAGGAGCTTTTTTGGGGTGGCACAATGCTTATGAAGGTTTGTAACATCTTTTTTAGTTACGAGTACACCACTCCATGCCATAATAGCCAAGGAAAATAGTTTTTATTCCGGAAATAATCAATAGAAAGCTTTCAATGAACTAAAAATAATAATAATAATCCATTAGTCACAAACTCTTACATTGCTAGTTTGTAGAATCCTTTTAGAGTGGAAATGGATGCAAGTGAATACACTATGGGAGCAGTGTGTTGGGTCCCTATAATACTAGTGATTACACCATTACTATTGTAGTTATACCCCTTATTAATATTGTTGTGCCCCTATTGCCCCCATATTGTTATTAATGTGCCCCATAGAATCCCTCTATTGTTATTTTTGTGGCTTTATATTATTAT
>APFE030819994.1:0-14764 GCA_000404065.3 Pinus taeda | reverse complement strand
CACACTCCAGCACTATGGAGTCGTTAAACATTCAACCATCATCCTCAATCTGAGACTGCGCGCTAGTGGATCTATATCAGGCAGATCTTATGATATTATTGTTGAACGTGTTCGATCTACTGAATCACACACTAGATCTAATACGTCAGTACGTGAAAAATTGTTCATAGGAGGTCGACAACCTTTTTACACAATGGGAAGACATATAAACCCTATATCTGCCATCGATCCACCAGATCTCACTTACAATCCAGTAAATCGGGGCCTGGATATGGTTGATCTGTCATGTATGAATACAAATTTGAAGCAAAACTTTATCAGATCGATAGAAGGCAGACATTGTTGTGTACCTTTGTTGCACGGGTGCGGGCACCCGGGGGTGGGGTTCTTGAACGCGTCCCGGGTTCCCGCACCTAAGTACCAGATTCAGGTACGGGTTCTTCCCAGACTAACCCAAAAGAACAAGGTTCTTCCATGAAGAACCGGGTCCTTCAAAAAAAAAAAATCGGGTTCTTTTCCTTTCTTGGGTTCTTAGGGGTTCTTCGAGTTGGGTTTTTCATAAAAAAAACTATATTAAAGATTTAATTTTCAAGAGTTAAAAAACGAGATCTAGATCAAACTGGGAACTCGAGTAACATACCAAAATTTGATATTTTCAGGACTCTGCTTGCAGGACCAACACACACTCCAACACTATGGAGTCGTTAAAGATTTAACCATCATCCTCAACATGAGACTGCGAGGCAGATGCAAGGGGGCCAACTCAAAAACTACAGGATCTTTTCGCGATGCAGTCAAAGGAAAGGAACCATTGCAACACACAGAAACACCCATAACAGAGCTACCAGGCCCCTACATTGTGGAACCGAAGCCGGAATCACCCATGCTTACAGTATCTCTGCCGGAGGTAACATATCTATACACAGATTTAACCCATAATGCTCTTATATGTAGATTTAATGGGTTTTGGCCAAAAGAAGATTCCGTGCATCAATGGATTCTCACATCATGGTCACCTAACTGTGAAATATATCTATGACTTAAGGGTTTTTTCATAGTTATATTTAGCACAGAACTGGAACAAGACAACATCATTAATCAGAGGCCTTGGTTTTGGGGCAATTATGGGCTCTTTATCATGCCCTAGTTTTTGGACATTGATGCCAAGTTTGGGTAAGGCTGCATAACCTCCCATTGCATTTTTGGCACCAAAAAGTTTTAACAGCCATTGGGAACTCCTTAGGAAAGTACCTTAAAACAGATGAGGGCAGAGCTATTCGGGGAATCTTCACATATGCCAGAATATGCGTAGAGGTGGACCTAATTCAAGGACTACCAAATCACATCACATTGAATTTTAATAATTCAGTGTGGACACAACCGCTTGACTATGAGAACACAACATTCAGATGTCGCGGCTGCTTGCAGACAGGGAACCTACAATATGCCTATCCATTGGCTAGTAAGGAGCCAAAAGGGAACAAGAAACAATAGAAAAAACCCAAAGGTTGGCAGCATACCGAACTGTTGGAGGAGGAGGAACTGAAGACAGAACCCACAGACATGCAATTGAGACAGGAAAACATACAGAGAGAGAGCACCGGGGGGCCCAATTTGGGGCCAAATAACTTGATATAGCAACAACAATTACAGCTCGAAATAAGCGGCACCAAACAAGCACATAGTTCCGAAGGATCGGAATCTGATAAAGAACAACCAATGAATACACAGGAAAACCAGCTTGCTATAATTGTTCCCACTCCCAACAATGGAGGTTGGCGAAAAGTGGAGAAGAAAAAAGTCAGGAAAGTGTAGGCCTGCTGGCATATTATTTCTTTTCTTGTTAATTTTGTGTTCTTATGCGTCCTGATTTTCAGGAACAACCCATATGCATATGCTCTAAGCATCTACAAAATGTAATTTTCTTCATATGAATAGAAATACGACTTTTTTCCTACATGAAAAAAAAACAACGAAGTCCATTGGAAGTGGAACTTAGTGAATAGACCTCATTAACTTCTCCCTGCTACCATAAAGTCATTTGTAATTTATGTTTATTCTAACCTACTTTCTAGTGAAGGAGACCACATAATTGTTAAGTGCTAGGTGCAGGTTTGGTTTTCCTAATAGAACACTTGAAGGTAAACCACTATTGAAATGTGAGCTCATGTAACCACTGGTGCTTGGCTAGAAGAAGAAATGGCCTTCCTATAATTGTTGAAGGCTAGGCTAAAAGGATATAACCTATATATCTGTGTGGAGAGGGGAACAATTAACAACGTGTCCATGAGAAATATTAGTAACATTTGTAGTCTTCTTGGTTGTGAGTGGGATTTTGTCAAGGCTTATATTAGTCATACTTACATGCCATTTGGCTTTATGGCATGTCATCATCCCTTCGTCATATCATATGATGTTGTATATATTCATATATAAATATAAATTGTTTTAATCTAAATTATATATTATCTTATGCACCTAGGTTCAGAACTGTGTAAATCCTCATTCAACCATAAGATTGGAAAAAATCAACAATTCTCACATCATTTACCAGATTTTTCATTCATGCAAAAACAAAGTTTTCCCGACACACACATTGGGCTCCATCACGATTTGGTCACATCCATGGAAGTTGACATTGGGCCTCTTCCTTGGTTGCTTGCTTATATCTTCCCAAACAATGCATAATCGAACAAATAATTTTGTCTCATGAAATGTTTTCTTGTCAATGTGCCATTGACAATCCAATATGAATCGCATATTTTCTTGTCAATGTGCCATTGGTAGTCCCGTATGAATCACATGCAATTTGTTTTGATTGTGGCAGAGGAGATACAACATTCCATAAATGGATACCATGTGGTGGTTGGATGAATTACTCCTACTCTTTTTAGTGTAAGGGAAATCCACCATAATTTTCAGCCTGTGTTAAGCACTTGGTTCCTACTTGGGCCAAAAGGTCACCTTTCTAACTTCTCGTTTCATCTCATATAGGAAAATTATTTGGCAGACAAAATCGATTGAATGGAATGTTTTTCATTGATTGAACACCCCACATTAGTGGGTGGTTTTATTTATTTTTTTGAAATATAAAACCCAAAATAGTACACTGAATTGAAAGGAGGAATCTAAAGGGCATCAAATTCAATAGTTTGTCCTTTGGGTCCACAATTAAATATTCTGGAAGAACATCATAGGAAATTCACAAAAGTAATATAATATTGCATATTACAAATTTTTTATATTTAATGGGATCATTACTGTGGATGTGACAGAGTTTTGGATCAATCTTGCACCATATCCTCGATTTCGTTTTATGTATGTTTTCTTCCTATGCTCGAGTAATATTTGCACAGAAAACCTATCATGAGCAACTATTTGTGTCCGAGATTACAAATGCAATGATTGAACCCTCGAGCATGATGGCCAAGTTTGGCCCAAGGCATGGGAAGTACATGGCTTGTTGTCTCATGTATTGAGAGGATGTTGTGGCAAAATATGTGAATACAGCAATACCAACCATCAAGGCTAAATGGGTTATTCAATTTGTAGACTAGTAGGTGAAATTTTATTTTTGTTTACACTTTGAAGCCTCACTAGACCTATGAATTTTATTCCTCTATTTCTCACAATGTGCCATTGGTGGTTTACCAGGTGCCCCATAGGTTTCAAATTTTGCATCCGTTACCAACCACCAAAAGTGGTGCACGGGGGAGACCTTTCCAAGGTGCAGCTCGTTGTTTGCATGATCAACAACAATATTCTTATGGATAAAGTCATTTAATAGATTGAACACATGTTTGATTTTGGTACCATTGTGTTAAATATGATTTACATTCTCCAGTTGCCACATTTATCATTATGTACCATATATAGTATGTTGATACACCAAAAAGGCATCACGCATTTATAATTGGCATACTGCCGGTAATGTGCAAGCATAAATAAGGTAATAAATGACTATTGATACATTGATTTTGGGTCAGATTACTATTTGAGCAGACAAATCTCAATATTTAGCCCCTTGCATGATAATTACATTCCTAATTTTTTAGCCTTGGCAATGCTACATTAATGGAGGTGTTGAACTGGACATGCCATCCTCAAGTCCTCCATGTTTTTTCTTTTTCTGTTTGGGCTTCTAAATTCATGGACGTTTAAGGTCTCTGTAAGACCAAAAATCCATTCTCAGTTATAAGTTCAGCTATTATAGCTTCATTGGATAAGGATTTTGGGTATTTGAAGGCAATTTAGCTCAATTTTTTGCAATTGTAGCACTATTTTCTCACGCTGGGGAATTCTATTTGTGTACATTTTTCTCATAAGACCCAGGGACTCAAAACATTGTAAATCAACTAGCTTACCCTTGTTTTGCTCTGTTGTGGCCATGGAAGACTCAAGATCCTTTTTGAGAGAATCCAAGGTTGTTTCCAACTCTGTTAATGTGCACATAAGGCTTACTTTTTCTTCTTTTGGAATCAATGCTCTTTTATTCAATTTAGCTTTTATTAGCTTACCCTCTTTTTCCTCTATTGTGGTCGTGGAAGACTCAAGATCCTTGTTGATAGAATCCAAGGTTGTTTCCAACTCTCCTAACATGCCCATAAGGCTTACCTTTTCTTATTTTTAAATTAATGTTTTCTTATTCAATTCAGTTCATAAAGAAGTGCTCTCCACAGGAGGTTGTCATGATATCCACAAGGTATTTTAAGACATGTTTTTTTACTGTAGTCCAAGGCATTGGTTTAGATTAGGCTTAGATTATGCCATGATTATTAAATTATTGTGTTGTCTTCATTCAAATATATAGTTTAATGTGCATGTAGGTTTAAAACTTCCAATGTCTTTTTAGTTTAGTTTTAACACTAGTATGGGGAAGCAAGTGTAGTTTAAATCTAATTATAAAGTAGTTTTGTTTCATTTTGATCAGTTATGTTGTAATTTAGTTATGTTTTAATTAAGTATACTTCCCACTTATTTATTTACTATAGTTTGGTGTGAGTATAGTTTGGACCATTTCCCACAATTATTAAAATGAGCTGCTCTAACTTATCATCCTAAAAGTCATTTTTTAATAGCGTTTATTTTTATAATTAAACTAAATTTCTTCTACTAGGTAGTTTAGATTAAATGTCTTTCTCCAATAAGATATGTAAGTTATGTTTTTGAATTTATATAATATAAATGGATATTATATGTATTATATATTATATAAATTAGATATTAATAGATATAAATTAGATATATATAATATAAATTAGATATTAAGCTCTATAATATGGTATATCTTTAACTAAAATAATATAATGAAAAAATATTTGAATTTATATAATATAAATGGATATTATTTTTCTATTAAAATCTATATTATAAAATGAAATAGTGATGTAAATGTTTTTTAAGATCAATTTTGAATATGTGTTTTATTAATGTCTCAACTACATCATGTATATATAAATTCCTAGAGTAGGCTAGAGTAGGATAGAGAGGAGTAGGGTAGGCTAGAGTAGGCTAGGCTAGGCAAATGTAGAGTAGGGTATTCTAGAAGAGGTTACAATAGGTTAAGGTAGGCTAGGTTAGGGTAGGTTATATTAGACCATTCTAGGCTAAAGTAGGCTAGGCTAGGCTAGAGTAGGGTAGGTAAGACAAGGCTAGAGTAGGCTACGCTATGCTAAGAAAGAGTAGGCTAGGATAGGATAGGATAGAGTGCACTAAGTTAGGCTAGGCTAGAGTAGGCTAGAGTAGGCTAGGTTAGGCTAGGCTAGGCTAGAGTAGGCTAGCCTAGGGTATGGTAGTCTATTATAGCTTATTAGGCTAGAGTAGGCTAAAGTAGGATAGAGTATGTGAGGCTAAGCTAGGCTAGAGTAGTTTAGGCTAAGCTAAGCTAAGCTAGAGTAGGCTACGTCAGGTTAAGATAAAGTAAACTAAGATGGGCCATGATAGGTTAGGCTAAAATAGTTTAGGCTAGGCTACAATAGGCTAGTTAGTTAGAGTGGGCTAAAATAAGGCAGGTTAGAGTAGGTTAGGATATAATAGTCTAGGCTAGAGTAAGCTAGGATAAAGTAGTCTATGGTAGGCTAAAGTAGGATAGAGTAGGAAAGGTTAGAGTAGGTTAGAAAAGGTTAGATTGGATAGGCGAGACTAGCCTAGGGTAGAGTAAGATAGGCTCGGGTAGAGTAGGATAGAGTAGGGTGGAGTAGAGTAGGTTAGGTTAGAGAAAGCTAGAGTAGGCTAAGGTAGGTTGGGATGTACTAGGCTATGCTAGGGTAGGTTATGCTAGAATAGTCTAGGCTAGAGTAAGGTAGGATAGTGTAGGCTACCAAGGCTAAAGTAGGATAGAGTAGGAAAGGCTAGGCTAGGATAAGGTAGAGCAGGCTACAAAAGTTTAGGATAGGATATACTAGACTATGCTAGGGTAGAGTAGGATAAAGTAACCTAGAGTAGAGCAGGCTTGGCTAGAGAACGCTAGAGTAGACTAGCGTAGAGTATGTTAGGCTATGTTAGGTTAGGATATAGTATGCTGGGCTAGGATAAGGTAGGCTAGAGTAGGGTATGTTAGGTTAGGCAATAGTAGGCTATGTTAGGTTAGTTTAGAGTGGGATAGGTTAGGTTATGATAGTGTAGGCTCGGTTAGGCTAGGATAGAGTAGGGTAGCCTAGAGTAGGCTAAGCTAAAAAATTGCAGAGTAGGTAGGTCTAGTCTAGGCCAATGTACGCTAAGATAGGCTAGACTAGAGTAGGCTAGGCTAGGGTAGGTAGACAAGGCTAGATTAGCCTAGGCTATACTAGACTAGAATAGGCTAGGCTAGGCTAGACTAGAATAGTCTAGGCTAGACAAGACTGGAATAATCTAGGCTAAGTAAGGATACATTAGGCTATGTTAGCATAGGTTAAGCTAGGCCAGGATAAATTAAGTTAGGTTAGGATTCAATAGGCTAGAGTATGATAGGCTAAGGTAGAGTAGGCTAAGGTAGGGTGGGCTAGGCTAAAGTGGGATATAGTTGGCTAGGGTAGTTTAGGCTAGGCTATAGAATAGCCTAAGCTAAGCAAGGATAGTCTAGGCTAGATAGGCTAGGATAGTGCAGGTTAGGATATGATAGGCTAGGCTAGTCTAGGATACAGTAGGCCATGCTAGGCTAGGCTAGACTTGACAAGGCTTGAGTGAGCTAGGATAGGCCAAGTTAGGGTAGTGTAGGCTAGTATAGGCTTGGGTAGCATAGCCTAGGCTAGGCTAGGGTAGTGTAAGCTGGGGTAGTGTATGTTAGGCTAGGTTAGTCTAGTGGAGGCTAACCTAGGATAGGCTATTATAGGTTAGGATGGAGTAGGCTAGGCTAGGATAGAGTAGGCTTGAGTAGGATAGGCTAAAGTAGGTTAGGCTAGGATAGATTAGGCTAGGATATACTAGGTTAGACTAGGGTAGGCTAGGAAATAGTAGGCTAGGCTAGAGTAGCAATAGGCTAGTGTAGGTTAACCTAGAGTAGGCTAGGTTAAAGTAGGTTAGAGTAGGCTAGGTTAGGCAAGGTTAGGCTATGCTGTGCTAGGCTAGGATATAGCAGGCTAGGATAGGATCACATGGGCTAGGATAGAGTAGGGTAGAATTGGCTAGGATAGCTTAGGCTAGGTGAAGGTAGGTTAGAGTAGTCCAGGGTAGGATATTGTGGGATAGAGTAGGTTAGAATAGGCTAGGCTTGGCAAGGTTAGAGTAGGTTAGAGTTGGTTAGGCTAGCCTAAGCTATAGTATGATAGGATAGAACTCACTAGATGTGAGTAGACTAGGCTAGGTAGGTTAGGCTAGGCTAGAGTAGGATAGAGTTGGCCACGCTAGTGTAATCTATGCTAATATAGGTTATAGTAGGCTAGGATAGTCTAGATTATGCTTGGCTAGGCTAGGTTAGCTTAGAGTAAGCTAGTCTAGGCTATATTATTTTAGAGTAAGCTATGGTAGACAAGGCTACAATAGGATAGGATAGAGTTAGATATGGTAGAGAAGACTTAGATAGGTAGGCTAGGGTATGTTAAACTATGATAGAATAGGCTAGGCTACAGTAAATATGATTTAATAGGTTAGGTTGTAGTAGGTCAGGCTAGAGTGGACTTGGCTAGGATAAGCTAGAGTAGGGAATGAAAATCTAGAGCAGATTAGGCTATGCTAGGCTAGTATAGCTTGTCCTAGGTTATAGTAGGGTAGGGTAAGAGAGCCGAAGGTAAAGTAGGTTGTGCTACGCTACAGCAGGCTAGGCAAGGAAAATATTGGCTAATGTAGGATAGGCTAGGCTAATCTAGGCTATGCTAAAGTAAGCTAGCCTAAGGTAGGCTAGTGTAGGCTAGGCTAATCTAGGCTACGCTAAAGTAAGCTAGCCTAAGCTAGGTTAGTGTAGGGTAGGTTTGGCTAGAGTACGCTAGTCTAGGTTAGAAAGGGCGGGCTAGGTTAGTGTAGGCTAGTAGTCTAAAGTAGGATAAGCTCAGGTAGGGTAGGTAAAGTTAGGCTAGGTTAGGTCACGCTAGCCTAGATTAGGTTAAGATAGGCTATAATACGTTGGAGTAGGCTAGGCCAGTTTAGGGAGGACTAGGATAGAGTAGGCTAGGCTAGACTATGTCATGATAGAGTAGGGTAAGTTAAGCTATGATAGGATAGAGTAGGTTAGGCTTGGTTATGCTAGGATAGAGTAGGCTAGGCCATGATAGGCTAGGCTAGTCTCAACTGAGCTATGATAGAGTACGTTAGGTTATGCCAGCTAGGATATTCTAGAGAAGGCTACGATAGGCTAGGACAAGCTAGAGTAGGCAAAGCTAGGCTAGTCTTGGTGAGAGTAGGTTAGACTAGTCTTTATTGCGCTAGGCTGGGATGGGTTAAGCTAGGTCGGGTGGGGCAAGGCTAGGGTAGGGAAGGCTAAGCTAGAATAGGATCATGTTAGTTAGGCTAGTCTAGGATAGCATAGGATAAAGTTGGCTAGGCTAGGCTAGGCTAAGGTAGGTTAGCTTAGGCTAGGATACGCTAGAAAAAAAACGCTACAGTAGAGTAGGCTAGACTAGGATATGCCAAGGTATGCTAGCATATAGTAGGCTAGCTTAGGCTAGGCTAGGCTATTGTTGGCTTGACCATAGTAGGGTAGGTTAGAGTAAAGTAGGTTATTTTAGGGTATCCTAGCATAGGCTAGGTTAGAGTGCGTAAAGTTAGGCTAGATTAGACTATAGTAAGCTAGGATATGATAGAGTAGGCTAGTCTAGCCTAGGCTAATCTAGATTAGGTGAGGATAGGGTAGGATAGGTTCGGCTAGAGTAGACTAGACTAGGCTAGGGTAGCGTAGGCTAGAGTAGGCTAGGCTAGGTTAGGCTAGCCTAGGCTAAACTA
Source organism: Pinus taeda (assembly GCA_000404065.3). Taxonomy (NCBI): domain Eukaryota; kingdom Viridiplantae; phylum Streptophyta; class Pinopsida; order Pinales; family Pinaceae; genus Pinus; species Pinus taeda. The sequence goes on along the minus strand of APFE030819994.1, from coordinate 5,413 downwards.
GGCTAAGCTAGAGTAATCTACGTTAGGCTAGTCTAGCCTAGGCTCAGCTATGGTACATTGGAGTAGAATAAGTTAAGCGAAAGTATTCTAGGTTATGCTAGGCAAAGCTACACTGGGCTAGGGTATACAACGAAAGGCTAGATAAAGATATGATAATAAGGGTCTAGGCTAGATTAGGGTAGGATAGGCTAGGCTCTAGAAGGTTAGGCAAGGGAGGCTAGAGTAAAGTAGGCTAGGCTAGGCTAGAGTAAGGTAGGTTAGACTATGCTAGAGTAGGATAGCTATGCTATACTAGAATAAGCTAGTGTAGGCTAGATAGACAAGAGTAGGAAAAGTTAAGCTAGTGTAGGCTAGACTAGGGTATTGTAAGGTACATTAGGCTAGACTAGGCTAGTGTAGGTTAGACTAAGATAGAGTAGGCTAAGGTAGGGTATGTAATGCTACACAAATTTATGGTAATAGGGGTTTATGCTAGAGTGGGCTAGGTTAGGTTAGGCTAGGCAAGCCTAGCTTAGGGAAGGCTAGGCAAGGCTATGCTAGGCAGGGTAGAGTAGAGTAGGTTAGGCTATGGTGGTGTATGCTAGCTAGGCTAGGCTAGACTAAGGTAGTTTAGGCTAGCTAGGCAAGTGTAGGCTAGGTTAAGCTATACTAGGCTAGTGTATTCTAGCCTAGGCTAGACTAGACTAGTGTAATCTAGGGTAGGCTAGACTAGGCTAGCGTAAGCTAGGCTAGGCTAGACTAGGCTAGCGTAAGCTAGGCTAGGCTAGACTAGGCTAGTTTAGGCTAGGCTAGGATAGAGTAGGCTAGGTTAGGTGAGGATAAAGTAGGCTATGCTAGGGCTAGTGTAATGTAGGCTAGGCTAGTGTAAGCTACAATATGCTAGGCTAAGGTAAGCTAGGCTACAATAGGCTATAATAGGCTAGGCTAGAGTAAAGTAGGCCATGATAGCCTAGGAAAGGTCAGGCTAGGATAGGACAAATTAAGCTAGGATATATTAAGGTAGGCTAACCTAGTGCAAGCTAGGTTTATCTGACAGGCTAGGGTAGGCTAGAGTATGCTAAGCTAGGAGAGAGTAGGCTAGGCCCAATTATGCTAGAGTAAGTTAGGCTAGAGTTGGATAGGCTAGGCTACATTAAACTAGGACAGGTAGTGTAGGTTAGACTTAGCTAGGCTAGGCTAAAATAGGTTTAGTTGCCTAAAGAAGGCTAGGCTAGGCTAGGCTAGAGTAAGATAAGTGTAAAGTAGGTCCATCTCATACTAAAAACAAAAACTTTTTGCGTTAACATTACTAAAATCGATCATGAATCTAAAATAGTAGTATTGTATATTATTTTATCTACGCCATTTCCATGTCATATACTGCTAGTATAGGCTATTAATTTTCATTGCATTACAAGGAATCTATTTTGGATTCTAAAGATTGACAATTTATTAATTCAAATTTTGGCTATATATAGTTATTGCTTTAAAGTATCACATTATTATCCGTTGACATTGTTTGTTGCAAAGGATATGAATTTCATTTAATATGATTATAATTTAATTACAAGATCTCCTTGTATAACAAAATTTAGTGTATGTTTTTGTTCCCTCTAATTGATTTCAAATTATATACTTTCCATTCTAAAGAGTTAGTTCCTTATAGTGTCTTTACTCACTAGACTCACCTTTGTTCCTATCTACCTTTTTCAAGGTTCCCTTGACTCCAAGTAAATTATAAGCAAGAAAGATTTAAACTTGCTATTATAAGTAAGGATTATTCCATTATATACTAATCTATTTTCCTCATCCTACATTTTCTACCTTGGCAATGTTCAAAACCAACATTGTTATCTAAGTTAGCAATCCTAGCTTTTATCAATTCAAACCTTGCCATGTGTTTTCCTCACAGCTAGATATTTTCGCAGAAAACTTGGTTATAAATAGGAGTGTTCATCCTTATCTCTTAAAGAAGAGGTATTTAATTCACATTTCACTAATATATCTGTATGAATATAGTTTCTTAGGGTTTAGGGCTTAAGGTTTATAACACTTTAGTAAAGGATTTTAATAAACAATTAAAAAATGATTACAAAACACATGCTAAAATGTTAAAAAATGCTTATGGTTTAGGTTTTATAACACTTTAGTAAATGAATTTAATAAGCGCATAAAATTTTTTATGAAACTCTTGCTAAAATGTTATAAAATGCTTAGGATTTAAAATGTATTGTCCAACTAGATAATTTTTATGATCTCCAGGAAACATTTATAGGGGTTGTGAATTCTAAAACAAATATTTCCTCTATGCCATATGAAACTATAAATTTATGAAGTTAAGTCAATCCAAAAAATATAAAATTAAGGGTTGATTGTTGTAAAAATGAAATGTCATACTTCATCCTACTATTTAAGGAATAAAAACATGTGTTCACTTGGACTTAGAAGAATGAATTCCAACCTTGAACCTTCTGTTAAAAGTGAATTATATAAGCTTCTAGTAGCTAGGATAATATTTGCTATCTAACACACTCAGTGGTTAGAAAATCTAGTTCTTGTAAGAAATAAAAATAGTGATATTCAAATTTATGTCTATTCTTTCAATCTTAATAAATCCTAAGACAAGGAAAACTATCATGTTCCACCCATGGAATAGATTTTACAACACATCTCTAGCTCTTATATGTTGTTTATATTGGACAAATGTTTAGTTTACAACTAGGTTATGGTTTATCTTGTATATTAGCATAAGATTACCTTCAAAAGTATATGGAGAATTGTTTACTATAGGATGATTCCTTTTAGGCTAATTAATTCTACTGTCAACTTCTAAAGAGAAATGGACATTGATTATTGTGGCTTGATAAATGAGTCCTAAATTTGCTAACCACTTCACTATGATCCTTTATTTATTCTCCTTTCCCAATATTACTCATGTGTTCATGCCATGATTTTTCTAGAATTCTTGTATCTACAAATCACTCATGATGAGCAAATATAAGCTTGAAAATATCCTATTCTACCATGTTTCATACATATTGTATGTTCATTCCTTTAATGCTTGCTCAAGAGGGACAAAGGGGGCTTTACGGAACATGGGTGCACTTTGATAGGTTGAAAGGGTGAAGACAGAAGGCTTTAGGGCTTTGCCATGTGCTTGTGCACTCAGGAGAGGGAGGAAGTGAATACGGGGTGTGTGGCACATGTTTGAAGGATGGAGGGGAAGGCTTCAGGCATCATAAGTGCATTCTACACTCAAGGGAGATATGGAGGGCACAATGCGCACTCTTGAAGGCTAAAGGTTGTGGGCTTTGGGCCTTCGAGGTGTGCTTATGTGGTCAAGAGGCCTAGGAGCAGGTAAAACACACTCATTAAGGTTGAATCCTAATGCTTGATGACTTTGCAGTGTGCTCCTACGCTAAAAGGGTCCAAAGAGGGAGCATGGTACATAAGGAGGTCACGCTTCTTCGATTTGAAGGAGTGCACTCAGTGAAGTTTCCGTCTCTAGGAGGGAACAATTCGAATTAAGGAAAGGAGAAAAGGGTTAAGGAGTGAGTCTTGTTCCCTTAGAGGACTCATGGTTCTCTTTCAAACAACGAAGGATTCCCCATCAAGGATTTGTAGTGTCCTCATGTCCTCTTGGCCTTAATGAGTTTACTTTGAAGCCAAATATTTTCCTATGTCTGGAATATGAGGCGAGTGGCTAATAAGATGAGTTTAGACATAGAACCAAGCATGACACATACCAAATCATCAAGAGAACTTAGGGAGAGTTGAAAAATGACAACTATACATCAAAACACTACCTTATACACATTCCCCAACTACAACGAGTGTAGTGTGTGCAAGTATCACCCAGAAGTGTAATTTTACGATGACAAATATGTTATAACCACGAAGTGTACCAAACGATGTACTGATCAATGTAATGTCACTCAAGACCATTCAAAGACATTTGAGACCATTCAAAGACACTTGAAACACATAGAATAAAATGAAACAACATTTGGATCAAAGTAATTCTAGATCTGGCTGTAAAAATAGGCTCCAAAATTCAAATGTAGTGAAATTTTGGAGGCAAAAATATCACTCGACAACTCGCTAGGTGAACTTCAACTTCAATGTCCATGGATACCTATCTATTAAGGGCTGAATCTTCAAGAAGTATTGATTTCCTTGACCTCCCCTTTTCGACCTAATTTTACACATAACATCTCACTTTTCTCAACTTGGTTGAAATACACATAGAAGCTACACCACATCACAATTTTTTTAATACAAGAACACGTAATGTGCACGACGGTTTTATGATTTTCTGAGTATGAGATTTCATGTTTGGTGTTGTGTCGATGCCAACAAGCCTAGAAGGTACCCCGACAGATGCACATGAGAAGCACAAACATTGCTTCGCTGCCATCGAGACTAGATAATACACCAATGAAGTCACTAGCTTCACCTCCCTGCACTAGAATCCTTTCTCTTCTTTCACCCTTTATTTATTTATTTTAATAGAATTATTCATTGGCTTTCAATGAGCAGACGAGCAATCCCAACTTATTCAGTGAAGAGGACGTTTCAACTACAAAGAAGTTTTTTTAACATGTCTGATATTGGTTTACTCACTTAAGATTTTCCCCTTTTCCCTAATCTACTAGACTAGACAAGCGCTAACACACAAGAAGACTTACATCAAGTTGAGAAGTTTAGATACGAACATAGGCATGGATCTAATAGTTTCCCTCAAGGTTCTACTATTGGACAAATCATATTTTCCGTCTTGCCTTAGCTCAACCTATGGAATTTCCCCAAACAAGCAAGGAGACTTAATATTAATAAGTTAATTTATTCATAAAAAGGTTTGATTGTTCCTATAGAGTAATGTAGTGATTGATTCATGTTCATTTGTTTGAAATGTTATATTTTAAAATGGATAAATATGTGCTATGATAATTTGCATTAAAAATTATGAAAGCTCCTCTTTGCTTCGAGATTGTAATCTCTACTAACAGTGTCAACCACGCGAAGGTGGAAGTGTACATGCCCCAAAAACTTTGTGTTGTTGATATGGACTCTTTTAGATATCAACACGTGGAGATGATTTAATATATTGATTTAATATGTTAAATTATTAATGAGGTTAATGGGTATTTAAAAAAAAGTAATTTATTAACATTAATGAAAATAAATTATGGTAAATTTTTGCATTAGTCACATTATTATTGTTGTGGTAGCAATATTTATTAAAAATATTTACTAATTATGTTCTTTTATCTTAAAATGTTATATTATCAAAATATTTATGTTTTGTTACAAATGTTCAAATTAACTTATTAACCTTAGATATATCTATATCTATATCTATATATATATTTGGTTCTTGTTTCTATAAAAGAGCATAAAATGCTGAGGGAACCCACTCAATAATAAAAAAGAA
>APFE030819989.1:82515-96231 GCA_000404065.3 Pinus taeda | reverse complement strand
TGTATAAGCCAGAGATGGTAGTTGACAAAAAAATGGCGGAAAAAGAAAAAGAAAGGGTACAAATATAAATCGCCGCCACACAGACATATTAAAATTGGAGGATGTTGACATACTTGTTTATGACTTCAATTTATCAAAGAGAGGAACTCTTCGCTTCAAGACGATAGAGATTTTGAAAAGGTTGTTACCAGAAGGAACAATGCTGAGATGGGAGTCTGCTGAAACCAGTTGTAGATCTAGAAGAATTTTGAAACCTGAAATGATGGGCATTGATGTGGACTCAAATGGGGCACTAGTTAATGAAAGAGAAGAATATGGAACATCTTCATCAGCATCCAGTCACTCATCTGAAGATGTGAATTCTGATGGTGTGCAAGAAAATATGAGTGATTTTGAATAATTGTTTAAGATAGTTTATATAACTGATGTATGCATCGTATCTTGAAATAAAATGTATGATTTCCATATGGTGTTAAATGAGAAGTTATGAGTCATTTTTATGTTGTTGGATTATATGTATTAATTATGATAATTTGTATTGTTTAAAATATCTACAATGCAATATTAAATTAGATATATAATGTATGTTTTATTCAATATACAAATAATGACTTTTGAATTCATTTAGTGATGTAATTTGTTCATAATGTCATGGTTTTTTAATTTTATAGTTGAAAAAATTTCAATTTCTTTTGTATCTAGCGTGTTATGGTTGAGAACTTGTTGAATTTATACTTAGGAAAGAAAGATGATATTCTACCAAAGACATTAATGTGTTTTTTTCCTCATAAACAACTTTGTTTGGAACATAAAAATTTTGTTTTACTAGCATTTTTTTTTAAATTTTGAAGATTGACCCTAAAAAAAATCATCGTTCCAGTATCATCACTTTTTCGTTTTCAAGCTGTATTTTGCACGAAAATTTCATTTTCACTGCCATTTTTAAAACATGTTCAAAATTGAACCTAAAAAAAAAAATCAACGTTCCAGTATACACACTTTTCATTTTTAGCATTGTTTTTTATGTTTTTTCGGGGTTTTTTGGCCAAAGTTCCCATTTTGAGTTTATAGTTCCCGTTTCAAAGTTTACATTGTTACTATCAATTCTTCCATGGTAATCAACATACCCATCATATCATTATCATCCTCAGAAAACATCTGAGGGACATGTGTAATAAATTCCATTTGTGCATAAAAATCTTAGTCTTGTTGCTTATAAATCTTATTAAAGTGTTCAACAACAACCCGTTCTATATGCAATTGCAAGTTATGATTTTGTCCTTCATCATCCTAGATATCCCTAATGGAATTATCCTGCTTCCTCATATTTGCATGCATGTAAAATAATACGGAATTTTTGTCCCTGACTTCAACCCATATAGCCCAACTTTTCAAGCATAAGTCTTCCTCCTGTGATAAGAGAATCTCTTTTTATTTCTTCCATTTCTATAATTTTGGATCGATATTGACCCAAAAAAAAAGAGAGGGTCAATAGGATCATTGTAATTTCGAAGGACATTTTCTATATCTAATAGAGATTTAATTTATGCTTCCCGCTTACCTTCGGACCAAATGAAAACATCCTTTTTCAGGCCTTTCAATTTCACACAAATGGATGACATATAATCTAACGGGGTAGGATTCAATTCCCAAATCCAGGCCTTATGCACCAGTGCCTCAAATTCCTACAGTTTCAACCATTTAGAGTTAAATTTGAATGGGTGGAATCTTCTCATACCAAACCCTTCCCAGTTTAGCATGATTGGTTGATGATCAAAGATAAATGAATGGATCATATGAGATTTGAGCCCCACCAATTCATTAAACATATATTGTCTCAAAATTAATCCTTCTAGTTTCTCGGATATGTCCTCTATACCAGTACGACAATTCCTCCAAGTAGGGGTAATGGCTATTGGAGCCAAATCTTTAAGATTGTTTTCATCCAACGTACCTTGGATATATCCGCACAATATGTCCTCCTTTGCTTTATCTCCCCAAATTTCCCCACGTCCCAGGGAAAAGTTGAGATCCCCAACTATAATTAATGATTTCAGTCCCAACAGGCCCGATCTAGAAACAAGGATCCCACAATTTTTTACATCAAACATATGGTGCATAAGAACTGATAATACATACCCTTTGACATGAGCCCATCAAATTGTCAGTCAATATGATTCCTGCACATTATATAAATTCCTTTATATCTATTACTTTAGGGTTTCAAAACACCCCCAAAACACCAAAGTGACCTATTGTGTTGGTGGCACATACAAACTAGTCTAGGAAAATCGATAATAAGGCCTCCTAGGATTTCTCATGTAGGATCATAGTTTCTTGAATGAGTACCAAAGAGGGAATATGCATACTGATAATACCTCTAAGGGAGCTTATTTGATGGGCAACACTCAAACCCCTTATATCTATGGATAAAGTAATCATGGAGGCACCAACTTCTTGGGTTTATCCCCTCTAAGGACCCACATACCATCAAAGTCGGAAATGGAAATATGAGCAGTAGTAAATTATGTGTCAATATTAAAAAGAGACCCCAGGGCATCCATCCCAGGAGCATCTAGCCCCGTGGTTATCATCATTTTATTTATCATCATCTTTGTCCTATATTTGAATATAGTAATATTTAACTTTTTAATCTTTATAGGATGTAAATTTTAAGATATCAAATTTTGTGTGACTTTAAATGTTTATTTTATTTTGAATTTAATTATTAGTGGTTAAAATTAAATTTGAAATGTACATTGATATAAGATATTTTGAATTTTAATTTGTTAGAAGTGAGCATAATTAAGCCTTGTTTTGGGGAGATGCATGGAATTAGATGGTTAAATTCAACGATCTTGAAAATGTTCAAGATATACAAACAAATCTGGGAAAACAAGAAAGATTCAAGGTTAGCTTACATTGATATAATCCAGAAGAGCAAGAAAAATGGATAATGTAACTATTCAAAAAGAAATGGAATTAGGAAAGGACTAAAATGAAACGGCATATTTTTGGGAAGGAATTCACCAAGAGAAAGATTAAGGTTTGGTTCTAGTTAGGATCTAAAAAATTGTGTTAGCGATAAAAACCTATTTGTAAGTATAACATGAAATAAGATTACGACCTTTCCACTCATGCCAATTCCATTCCAAATATCCCCTCTTAGATAAACAACTAGAATGAAAATATCTGACCTGAGATCTCCTTATTTCTATGGCTATTAACATGGAAATTTTAAAAATTTATATCGTTTATATCGTTAACTTTATATTAACTCAAGAGCTAGGGCTTTGTTGAATTTATTAAGAAAATTCAGAGGATGCTAATCATTTACTCAATGTTTTTTCTTTTTCTACTCCTCTTTGAGATAAAGTCGTTGATAATTTCAAACAATGAGATCGATTGAGTAATAACATAGTTCTCACAATAAAAAATTGGTAAAGAAAAACATTTTTTCACCCAATCATCAATAGGGCATGTCAATTAATTTTGGGGTTAATTGTATGGGATATTTCAAAGGACAGAAATAAATAATATTCAAATACCTTTCAACCTTGGAATATTTTTTTTAAATAATAAAGAAAAGTGTAAAAGAATCAATGCTTGTGTAAAACGCGTCTACCCAACACTGGACTTGCAATGCTCAAGAGTTCTCACTTCTTCAAGCCCTTAGAATTTTTCCTATAGATTCCACTCCAATTATTGCTCCCTACCTCCCCTAATTGTCTAGCCAAAACCATCAGAAGCCTCCTCCCAGGGGACTCATTAAACATAATTTTCTAGCAACATTTGAAGGAAACCCTTGTCCAACAAGTTTTAGTGGGGAGTTTAGGGATTGCAATGGATTAGTGCTCATATTCTATGCACACATATTAGGAATTGACAATAATAATGATGCATATCTACCTGATTTGGAATTTTTCTTATAAGTAGCCATAAAAAGTCACTTTGGGAATCTTATTATTGAAGTAGATTCTCAATTAACAATAAGGATGATAAAAAAAATTATAAAATGGCTTGTCCCCACCAAAAGTTTCAATATGTTGGAGATTGGAGGAAGGTGGAAGGAGGCCTAAAGTGAATTCAAACACTTCTAAAATACCTTTCTACTTCAATAATTAAACATGTGAGAAGGATTGGAAACAAACTTGTCGATGAACTAGCGAATGAAGATGTTAAACATACCGATCTCCCTCTAGGCACTCAATGGAATGAAAATATAAGTGATCGACTCAGATCACAATGGCCATGCATTGCACTAAAGGATTATCACCCCACAATGGGTGATAATCATGAGTGATAACATAGATTTAATGGGATGTGATGGGAAAAGGTGATGGAGGTTCAAACAACCAACCACTTGGAATGTTTGACATTCTATGGTTTGATATGGTAGTTAGCTCCACTAGAAAACATCATTTTGTTGAGAAGGTTCTCATCCATACTATTTTCATGGCATGGATTGGAAATCGAAAGAAAGGACACAAAAATTTGACAATAATTTCATAAGACACAAACCACACTTTTGGATGATTGGTGTCATTTACATATTAATTAGATTCTTGTTGAATATTTATATTCTCTTAGTAACATGTAGTTTCAATTTGTTCCTTCTGAGCTTAAACTCATAGGTGAAAGGCATATCTAAGAAGAAGTATCCCTATATTGATATCATAGACAAAAAAAAAAATCAGAGATAAACATCAAGGGGTGGGCTCTTTGGCCTTCACCGGGAAATCAAATGCAGTTCTCCAAGTGGTCAATTTAAAGGTACGCATAGAAACCATGATTTTAGTTTCAAAAGTAATCTAACTCTATTGTCTAAAACAAATTAGTTCCCCTCTATTTTCTCTCATCCCTTCATTCTTTTCTTCATCTATTTATCTTTTTCTTTAGTCTTTATTCTAAGATTTATATAGGATAAAAAAAATATTTATGCCCCTGTGTTCAATTCTCTCAATCATATTTCTATGTTTGGATTGTCATTTCCCTCGGTTTTAGCTTGGTTGAGGCCTTTCCCTTTTACTTGCTAGGATTTCTCCTTGGATTCTCTTCGTGGATTTTCTTCAAATGAGCATTATACCCTTATTATTTTTATTATGTTCTTGGCACCCTATATCCTCTCAGGGACCTTCATTTTATCATTCCTTGGGTTTTCTAGGCTTTAGCCTCTCTCTCTCTTCACTTCCCTTACCTCTTGGTTTTCCATTAGTCACAATGGTTCATCCTAATCATACTCATAATCATAGAGGGAATGAATTTTGCATCTCCCCTTCCAATTTGAGGGCCTAGCATGCAACAAAGTGATTCATTTCTATTTATGTTTATTCCACTCCTCCTTCCATATGCCTGGAAATTGAAGAAGTCAAGCGAAAGGCTAGAACTAAATGATGCTTCATCACTGACATAGAATTCGAAGAAGAGGTAGGGAGTTGGGTACTAGATATTGGAAATACCAAAATCAAACAAACAGGGTATATGCAAAAAATTGATATCTATTGGTAGTTGAAAATTATAATGGGGAAAATATTAGTAAAATGTTCATATGCATAACAAGAAATTCTCTAATGAATTGAAAAAATGTAGTGGAATATTAAGAAGTCGATGGACAAAGTCTTTATCCCTACTAAGAATTTGACAGACCTTGAGTTATCCACCTATGAGGAGAAGTGTGATATACTTGACACCATTCAGGTCACTTCTCCATTGAAATATATTACTTCTATTTAAATTTTTATTAAATATGACAGTAACGACCTGGATGGAATAATAGATATTGTTAGTTCAAATTTACCTTGTAATTTTTAAATTGTTTTAGGATAATTTATCTTTTTAGTTTTCCTATATAGTTTATATGGTATAAATGGACAAAATATCTATTGTTATGTTGCTTGTATGGTTTCCCAAGTGGAAGATTATTGGACATAAAATATAATTTATGCTTTATTTTTTTAAGTAATATAATCTCTATTTGATATATACAAACCCCCCCCCCCCCCCCAGCACACACAAAAAAAAAGAGATCTTTTGATTTCTAAACCCTTCTTAAGCATGATTACACTTTCACCCCTCGCATAGCCATAAAATATTAAGTTGATGTAATCTCTAGATTATTGAAAAACCATTCAACATAGACCCATCCTTTACTTTTGTTATCGAAGAGTCCTAACCTTCGCTCGACCTAGACCCTTGATATATTTCCATTTAGTGTACTCACCCTATTTATTAATAAAACTAAGAAAGACTAAAGTTCCACATTCCCTTGCCATCTGCATTATTGTCCTCTCAATATACCATCATTGAATTTTCTGAAGTCAGTTCGAAATAATTTAAATGGTATGACATATTCAACTTAGTGTTGAAAAATGAGAAAACACACGCTCTTAGGCACACATGGAAGTAAAAAATAATGGGCTAAAATCGGGGGATGTGGTCTGGTTAAGGTAGTTGTTTCAACATTGTATCTTTTCCTTGAATTCATTATTTTGTGTGCTCAATATTACAATAAATATATTAGGTCTAAATATGGGATCCTAATCATGTTCTTATAACCCTAGATCCCCTTGAAAATATGGTGTGTGTTTCACCAAGTATTGTCCTTATCAACCCAATTGTGCATAGGAACAAATTCTTTGATTTATCACTTGAAAAAAAAATGATTTATTTTATATATCTAGGGAGAGGAAAAGTATTTCCTTAGAATGATCCCCTTATTAGGGATTTATTTTTCTTCTTTCAAAAGGAGCAATGGATGTAATTTTTACCAGTAAATTCTTGATTTCAAAGAACAAAATAAAAGTGCAAATTTAGCATTTTCTGGGTTATTTTGGGACAATTTCTTATGTGTTAGAGAATAGTTCTTCGATTCCCAAGGAAATCACTGTGTATGTATGTTTTTACACCACACTATTTTTCTAATTTTGTGTAAAATTTGGTCCTCTCTATATATAATACACACTAGTGGTAGTCAGCCTATGTGCACTTCCTCTATACATTTTTACCTTGAAAGAGAGCATGGAAATAAATTTTAGAATTCAGTACAATTATAATTGAAGGATGTGGTATTATATATATGAATCTACATAGATAAAATTATTGCATATACAAGATATTCTACATATATTATTATCAATTTCTTGATATTAGATATTTATATAATAATTTATGCATTAATATAAATTACTTATCTTAGGCAGACATTCTAGTTAATTGAGAGAACATCTCAACTATAGACTAATTTAGGAGCTATCTTAGTTGGACCAAATATCTAAAATCCAACTAACAAACAATATCCTAAATAATAAAAGAAAACAACTCACATAAATATTTCATATGATAAACAATATCAACTATTAAGCACAAGACGTGTAGGAGTTAATATTTCCAACACTCTCCATGAACAAGTACATGTCATTGATCTTTGTTTGGTAAATTCTTCATCAACATATATAATAATTTTGAAATATTGTAGATTGAATTTCATCAAGCTATCTCTTAACCCTCGTAAAGGTGTAGTTTCCAAGTTGAATTCTCAAGTTCTTGGATTTCCATCTCCTCGAGCTCCCAAATCAAGTGTATCCCAAATTCAGTTATTGAACAATGTTCCACATGTTGTCTCATAACCCCTCTAGTACACTACAATCCACATGTAGGTATCTCCAACTAATGAAGGATATTTCCCCGTATACATAACTTCCAAACTAACTAGAAAACCATACTAATGAGTTATACTTCCACTTGATTCCTTGAATATACAAATGCTTGAAACCACTAAATCAATTCCCTATTTGTAATGACTAAACTACTAATCATTTTATGGACTTACTTCCATCTAATGAGATACATGGCTGCCATCTATTGTACTTGTAAGTTATCCAGGAAAACAGTCTAGATGTTGAATGTATCAAAGTTAGTCTTACACTAAAACCTCTTTCATCTCATTTTTAAGATTTGTCATTATTTGTTTCACAAAAAAAATATAAATGTAACAAAATTTTCCTACTAAAAATATAATATAACTACATTGTTGGCATTATGATGTATGTGTCGTACTTGATGGAAACCCACTTGTAGTAGAACAACTCTCTTGTATATGGTAACTAGATGAATCTATAGAAGAGATATCAGATGTGACAAACTACATGACAAGAGTGTTTACAAACGTGATGAAATGCAAGGTTGCTTCAAGGAATCAATTCAAAAAGAAACTCACTCAGATGACAGATCACAGTACTGCAGGTTAACAACTCAGAGTTACAGATCAGACTACACAGAATGAAGAAACAGAGGTATACGTAGGTTCACCATTGACCAAACCGCGTATACATGTGGGTTCACTGTATACAAGTCACATATACGTACACATGCACTTTCACAAAAAGAAAAGCATGTATACCTTGGAAAACTAAATGTTTGGTCTGAAGTATTTGGTCCATGGTATTGGTCCAAGGTATCAGGTCCAAGGTATTAACCCACGTATTTGGTCCATGGTATTGTTCCTAAGTGGTTTTGGACCATGGTATTGAGAAAGGCCTAACACTATAAAAGGAGGAGAAGATCATTAGGCCAAGGTGTGCAAGCATCAAATAACTAATATAGTGTGAGAGCTGAACTTAGGAGAAGATCATTAGGCCAAGGTGTGCAAGCCATCGAATATCTAATATGCAGGTTATTGGCTTATGGTGTTGTGCTGGATCTGAACTGAGGAAGAACCTTAGCACTTGATGAAGGATAAGGTCTAATGATGCATCAAGATCTTAAGGCTTGAAGTGAATTATATTTATGTGGTTTGATCTTGTATTTGAATAACTGACGCATGTTGTAGTTTATAAATATGATGATCTGGGTATGATTGAAGTCTAGAATAGTTGTTATGTTTAAATCATCTTTTACAGATCTGTACACAGGTTCACTTTAGAAAATAAGTTTATACACACTGGTTTTGCATATCAAAATAGCGTATACATCATAAATTTGATTTGCAGATCTATACACTGGTTCGCTTTGAGGAAAGCACGTATGCGCACAGGTTCGACAAATGGAAGTAGTGTATACCTTATAAAATATGTTTTAGTTGCTTTTTTTGTTGTTGCAGTGTTCTGGGTTATTGCTTGGGTTTTGGTTATTGTATTCTGGTGACAGCATTCTAAATGATCAGAGCAATTGATTCGGTTGTGGTTCGTTCAAAAGGGATATTTGTTGATGCAGATATATTTTATGATTGAATGATGTTATTGATGGATCCAGTCTAAAAATTTATGAAACGTGGTCCCTAGAAGAAAAGAGAAGGTTGTAGCCTTCTGTAGGCTGGCACCTATGTACTAGTAAACATATCAGCTAGTACAAGAGCTAGGGGGTTGTAGCTCCCTTCCCGTAGAAGCTGGAGAATGAGAGAAGGTTGTAGCCTTCTGCAAGTAGAACCCTGCGTACTAGTATAAGACTGCACCAGTACCAAAAAATTGTAAACAGAATTCTCTTATTATTAAAAGAAGATAGAGACGATTGCAGCAAGTGGTTTTCACCCACATTGGGTTTCCACCTTATATCTTAGTGTTCATGTGTGTTTCTTATGTGTGATGATCTATTCTATTTTTACTACACCTGGTTACTGTTTATATGGTTCTGATGCACTGATTAAAGATCAATATATGGTGAATTAACTAAATCATAAGTTTGTTGGATATACGTTAGTTGCTCTAAACACAATTGTGTGTACACATGAGTTCCCTTAACTGAAGTAACCTATATAAATATGATTATGGAAATGAAAAAATATTAGTTTTATAATACTAATTCACCCCCCCTCTCAGTATTATTTTTAACAATTGGTTTCAGAGCAGGTCCTTCAGAAGAAGCTTGATCGCTTGAAGGAAGATCCATCATCATGAGTAATCAAGAAAGCGGGGGATCCATCAGACCACCAAGATTTGATGGGAGCAACTTTGGTTATTGGAAGGTAAGAACCACGACCTATATTCAATCTCTTGGAACAGATGTCTGGGAAATCATGGAAGGAGGACATACTTTTCCATTAGCAATTTCTACAAATACAATAGGTAAAAAGCAATATGAAACCAATGCCAAGGTTGTCAATACATTATTGGGAATTCTGTCACGATCAGAGTTTGTCAAAGTTATGCAACTCAAATCAGCCAAAGAAATATGGGACAAAATCATTCTAAGCTACAAAAGAGACTCTCAGGTAAAACGTGCTAAACTGCAAACTCTTAGAATTCAATATGAAACTCTCAAGATACACAATGATGAAAGCGTAGCTAGTTACTTCTTACGTATAGATGAGATTGTTAATTGGATGAAGAATTTGGGTGAAGAGATAAAGTTACCTTAGTTGAAAAAGTTTTAAGATCCTTATTTGCTAAATTTGGATCAAAAGTATCTTACATCAAAGAAAAGCAGGATCTACATACTATTACTATGACACAGCTTAATGGAATCTTAATTGCCTTTGAAATGAGAAAAGGAGGTCCATCAAATATGAGAGAAGCCGCATCTCAAGCTTCAGCAAAAGGAAAAGAAGAACTCAATGAATCAAGACATATTTTAGAAGGAGAAGAGGAAGCGAACTTTGTCAAGAATCTTCAACGAGGTTCCGGTAGATTCAGAGGTAAACTACCTTTCAAATTTTTTGCCTGTAGTAGAGTCAGTCATTATGCTGCCAAATGTCCTCATAAAGATAAATATGATAAAGGGAAGGAAACTACAAAATGGAATAGAAAACAAAGTTTAAGTAAAAAGAGCTACTATACTCATGAAGATACCGATGGTTTATCAAATAGTGATGAAGATGAAAATAGTAATGACTATAGACTTCTGATGGCCCTTATGAAGATGATGATTGTTTGGATGCTTTATATGAAGATGACCTTTATGAAGAAATCTCTAAACTCAAAATCTGTTTAGAAGAAAAGAATATGATTATAGATACCTTGACATTCCAACTTACTGAAAGAGAAAAACACAATGAAAAGCTAGAATGTGAAATTGTGAGTCTAAGAAAGGATCTTGAGAAAACAAAAGCTCTCAATCTTAGATTTGTTAAAGGATCAGAAACCTTAAATGAAATTATCAAAGTGCAACACTCTCCTCTGATAAAGACAGGTCTTGGATACACTGAAGAAACATCTCAATCATAGAAGTCGTCAACCTCCACTAAAAGCTATCGTGATGCAGCAAAGAGTAGTGAACAGTTCAACAATCATCAGCAAAGGCATAAAGTAAATCAAGAGGTGAATCAGGATCAATCTACTTCAAGGATGAATAGAAGCTACAATCAACCTCAAGTAAATCATATTCAATTTACTTCAAATAATATCAATCAACAGGTCAGTAGATTCGATAATCATAGGAACTTCTTTAATGGTTAGTGTTTCTCATGTCATAATTTTGGACACAAAGTTTCTCAATGTGTTGCTTACAAAACTATCATGAATAGAGAAGCACGAAATCAAAGAAATGTGATAGGGATCAAGAAAAGTTCCTATAATAACTTTTCTCTTCTTGAAAATGAAATAGAATGCTCAATCTATAACAACTTTGGCCATGAAGAATCTGAATGCAGGAGTAATTTCGGCAAATAGCTCAAAAAGAGAAAACTCCATTAAATCTCAAAATATGGAGAAATAAAGAACCGCAAATAGAAAGATGTGGTATAGCCTTGTAAGCATAAGGACAAGAAAATCAGTGGTACATCAACAGTGGATGCTCAAACCACATGACAGGTGACAGAGAAAAACTACACTCATATAATGCCTTAGAAAAGGAAAAGCGTTTCTCATTTGGAAATGATACTCCTACTATCATATAAGGTAAAGGCTCTATTTTCTTGAAATAAAAATTTAAAGCTGGGAATGTTATGTATGTTGATGGCTTAAAGCATAATCTGTTGAGTGTGAGTCAAATGTGTGATCAAGGAAATGAAGTAGTGTTTCGATCAAATGGATGTGTTTTTCGTGAGCTTGATACAAGAGAAACCATGATTAAAGGAACTATAACTCCAAACAACCTATACTTACTCAAGTGAGGATAACAACAGTGCTATCTAAGCAAAAATGATAAAAACTAGCTATGCCACAAATGATTGGGACATCTAAGCTTTTCTCAAATACAAAAATCATGCAGATTCCAGGTTGTTCGTGATCTTCCAAATATCAACATTCCTAAAAATACTATATGCAAATCATGTTAATTTGGTAAACAAACCAGATCTCAATTCATCGAAAAGGAAGGGTCAGCTAGTAAGCCTCTTGAAATTGTTCACACTGATTTATGTGGTCCATCAAGGAAAAAGTCACCTAATGGAGAAGAATACTTTATATTGTTCATTAATGATTTTTCCAGAATGTGTTGGATAAGTCTTCTAAAGAATAAATATGAAGCATTTGAAAAGTTCAAAGCCTTCAAAGCTTTGGTTGAAAATGAATCAGAGCGCAAAATCAAATGCCTCAAACCTGATCGAGGAGGGGAATTTACGTCAAATAAATTCTTTTACTTTTGTGAACAACATGGAATAAAAAGGCAGTTCTCCACCACAAGGAATCCTCAACAAATTGGAGTGGTAGAAAGGATGAACATAACTATGAACAAATGGCTTGTGCTATGCTAGATGAATCTGGAACTCCTGCAACCTTATGGGGTGAAGTTGCATTTGCCACTGTCACTATTCTCAATAAAGAAAATGTTCGGGTAAACGTCACTCAAACTCCACATGAACTTTGGTATGGTAAGACTCCTACTGTAAAATACTTCAAACTTTTTGGAAGCAAATGTTACGTCAAAAGGACTGATGAAAAACTTGGTAAGTTTGAAACTAGAGAAAATGAAGGTATTCTTCTTGGCTACTCTTCCCAAAGTAAAGGATATAAATGTTACAACAAAAGACTTGTGTTATATGGGAATAGTGTCCACATGGATGCTACTATTCCCACTAATATGGGTAGCTATCTTAGAAATAAACAATGAAAGTCTACTATTGATTCCTTTTATGAAAATAGATGAGAGGAGAACGAAGAGGGCCAACTTGAGTCTTGCACTCGATTCCCTCTCCTTCTTGATAGAGTTTTGTTGCTCACTCTTTGTCTGCTCAGCTTCAAAAGGACCTATAGAATCACAACAACATACTACTATGCAAGAAACAAGTATCTAAATTCATAAATAATGCAGGATCAGATGTACATTAACCATATACAAGCATATATAAACAAGTATACCAGAATATGGAAGGAAACAAGAATAGCTTTATTCATATAAAAAGTAGCAAGAGGATTACAACCATGAGCAGTTCTGACCCAGCATCATCCTCCAGCTAAGAAGCCCTTCTTCACCTCAAGCAAAGCAAAATCACCCAACACTGTGAATGTAGACCAAAATACCAACAACACTTCTCTATAAGTTACAAAATTCCAGCCTCTGGATGTCTGTGATGAGGGATCCATATATAGATGATTACAGAGAGGTGAGTCATATTTTTGGATCTTGATTAGTGTCCTCTCTCTGATAGTTCCTGCTTCCACTTGGAGAATTAAGATCTCTTACTCATCCCTGGTTGAAAATGGAGTGGCAAGTGTCAGAGGGGAAGCTTCTAGAAGATTCCATGATCTTCCACCTCGCATTTGGGTCCCTGCCATTTTGTTCATCCGGACCATCAACCCTACAGAGGAGCAAAATAGTAATGCAATCGCACCTTGTAACATTAGG
>APFE030819989.1:51974-77515 GCA_000404065.3 Pinus taeda | reverse complement strand
ACCAGGCTTTACGACACCAGAATACATCTCTAGCCTAGACCTCTAGATGTTGCGTTAAGTTCCAAAGCATTGTTAGATTCATTGAGATTTATTTTAAGTTGATCTTGCTTAGCAGTTTGCCTTTCAAGTTCACCACGTGACGTATGTATAATTCCTAAATGCAGTCTAAGATGATAAACAGACGTTTTATCTTCTTTCAGCAATGAAAAATCCTAGCTACTAAGGAGAAGAAAGTCAAACATCTTTTCTTCACAGCGCACATGCTAATATGCATAGTCCTAAATCAAGCCAAGCATTCAAGATGCAAATGCACATGCATGTATTGGTTTTCAGCTCTCTTAATGTGTAAATGATGCTAAGAGAGCTAAGTGCAAAATTGAATTACTTTTAAAGCGATTGTACTCAACAAAAATTCTTTTTCAAAACGAAGTGAAAACAAGAGAGACACTTTGTGATTTTGAAATGGAAATTGCTTTTCGACACTTTAAAACTAGTAATTCGAATTCTATGCAATAATAACCGAATAATCAACTATCTAAAACAATGGGATTGCTTTCTAAAACTGAAAATGACAGCTACGACACTTTCAGATCTAGAGACGACAGTTCAACTATGTTATTTTTTGCAAAAGAGAACTAAAACGACGCACAATACATAAAAAAACGTTTATAGTTCTTTGCACTAAGGAGGCGGAATAATGCTAAAGAAGGGGGTATTCACGGGAGTACACTGATTACAGACACCAAAAACTCTTGAATAAGACTGAAAATAGTGAGAAAAATCCACAGTCAGAGGGTAAAATCAGTCCTCCCTGACCATCGCACCTGTTACACAGTGAACTCAGTATGCAGTGCACCTACTCCATTCGGGAAGTTCGATGCATACAGGCTGCCTTGAAGGCAGGGTGCGATGGTTACAGTGCGAGATTTTGAACAAGACTTCACTCACAATTTGCAGTTTAGTTCAGGAGTTTAAGTTGAATAAGTAAAGATCACTGTATGTAAAAACACAGGGGTGATTTAAGAGGTTACTAAAGCCACCACTCAGGGCAATTAGATTGCTTGTAGATCTATTGTTTAATTTATAAACAAAAACCTAGAGATTAACTGAAGCAGCATTGATCTACTTTGCATTTGTATGACAAATGCAGTTCGAAGGCTAGCTGGCTTGACTTCAGGCTCCATCTGTATGCTTATAAAAGAAATAAGGATAGATAGGCTAACAAGTAATCTAGTCGCTCCCCAGCGGAGTCGCCATTTTGTTATATGGGAATAGTGTCCACACGGATGTTGCTATTCCCACTAAGATGGGTGGCTATCTTAGAAACAAAAAATAAAAGTTTTCTATTGATTCTTTTTATGAAAATAGATGAGAGGAGAACCAACAGGGCCAACCTGAGGCTTGCACTCGATTCCCTCTCCTTCTTGATAGAGTTTTGTTGCTCGCTCTTTGTCTGCTCAGCTTCAAAAGGACCAGTAGAATCATAGCAACATACTACTATGCAAGAAACAAGGATCTAAATTCATAAATAATGCAGGATCAGATGTACATTAACCATATACAAGCATATATAAACAATTATACCATAATATGGAAGGAAACAAGAATAGCTTTATTCAGATAAAAAGTAGCAAGAGGATTACAACCATGAGCAGTTTTGACCTAGCATCATCCTCTAGCTACGAAGCCCTTCTTCACCTCAAGCAAAGCAAAATCACCCAACACTGTGAATGTACACCAAAATACCAACAACACTTCTCTATAAGTTACAAAATTCCAGCCCCTGGATCTCTCTGATGAGGGATCCATATATAGATGATTACAGAGAGGTGAGTCATGTTTTGGGATCTTGATTAGTGTCCTCTCTCTGATAGTTCCTGCTTCAACTTGGAGAATTAATATCTCTTACTCATCCTTGGTCGAAAATGGAGTGGCAAGTGTCAGAGGGGAAGCTTTTGGAAGATTCCATGATTTTCCACCTCGTATTTGGGTCCCTGCCATTTTTCCATTCCCGACTATCGCACCCTACAGAGGATCAAAACATTATGCATCGCACCCTGTACATTAGGAAAGTGATATGCATCGCACCCTATGTATTGAGCTTTCAGTATGGTCCAGTTTTGACCATTATGAGCAGTTTTCAGTGGAGAACTTCTGGGAGATGATGTCATCAGTTGACCTTGTTCCTTTAGGCAGTGAAGCAACCCTTTTAGGGACTTAAGAGCCCTCATTTTATGGACATTTGTGATTGGGGTTGAAGTGCCCAAAAATGTCTATAACAACTTGGGAAAATTATTGAAAATATTGATGTTATAGTTGATGAAGCATGCATAAATCCAAAATAGATAAAAACCAAAGATTATGAAGAAGGTGAAGATCATTTTCCCACATCAAATCACACTGATTCTGAAGAAGAAACCAATGAAGCACTAGAAGAAGAGATAACGATAGAAGAAAAGACTCCATCTAGGTATGTTTAGAAAAATCATCTAGAAGCTCAAATCTTAGGAGAAAAAGGGGCAGGTGTGCAAACTAGAAGAACCATTGCTGAAGCTTCAAGCTATCTAGCATTATTATCTTCCACTGAACCTCAAAATGTAAATGAAGCATGCAGAGATGAATGTTGGGTCAAGGCCATGAATGAAGAACTTGAGCATATTGAAAAGAATAATACTTGGGAATTAGTTCCTAGACCTCATGATAAGAATATCATAGGAACTAAATGGATATTCAAAAATAAGTTGAACGAAAATGGAGAAGTTATTAGAAACAAGGCCAGACTTGTTTGTAAAGGATATGCTCAACAAGAAGGTATAGACTTTGAAGAAACTTTTTCAAATGTTGCTAGACTTGAAGCCATCAGAATGTTTCTTTCTCTTTCTAGTTTTTAGAAATTCAAAGTATACCAAATGGATGTAAAATATGCTTTTCTTAATGGAGACTTAGAAGAAGAAGTCTATATTGAACAACGAGAAGGATTCGTTCTTGGAAATGATGCAAAACTTGTATGCAAACTCAAGAAAGATCTCTATGGTCTAAAACAAGCTCCAAGGGCATGGTATTACCATCTTGACAAATATCTCCACCAACAAGGTTTTTCAAAGGGGTCAGCAGATAGAAATCTATATACAAAGATGGACACTAATAAATTGATAATAATTGTGGTGTATGTTGATGATATCATTTTTGGTAGCAATGAAGAATCCATGAGTCAGAATTTTGCTTCAATAATGCAGCAAGAATTTGAAATGTCCTTGCTTGGTGAGCTTACCTACTTTCTTGATCTACAAGTTCAACAAAATAAAGATGGTATTTTTCTCTCACAAACCAAATATCTCAAATAGATCCTGAAAAAGTATGGCATGGAAGATTCTAAACCAGTATGTACTCCAATGGTAACAGGATGTAGTCTCAGCTCAAATGATGAATCGGCAGCGGTACATCAACCAACTTACAGATCCATGATTGGCAGTCTGATTTATTTAACAGGGAACCGACCAGACATCATGCATGTAGTGGGAATAGTTGGAAGATTCCAAGAAAATCCAAAGGAATCTCACCTTCGGGCTGTCAAAAGGATCTTCAAATATCTTCAAGGAACATAGAACTTTGGTTTGTGGTATCCTAGAGATACAGATCTTACACTTCATGCATATACAGATGCAGATTGGGCAGGAAGTGTTGATGATAGAAAAAGCACTATTGGTGGTGCATTCTTTATGGGTTCAAGGTTGGTGTCTTGGTTCAGCAAGAAACAAAGTTCAATTGCATTATCTACAGATGAAGCAGAATACGTGGCTACTACATCTTGCTGAACACAATTACTTTGGATGATGCAAACCTTGCAAGATATTCATATCACATGTACTCCACCCATCTCCATTCTATGTGATAATACAAGTGCCATCAGTATTTCGAAGAATCCAATCATGCACTCCAAGACCAAGCACATACCCATCAAATATCATTTCCTACGTGAACAAGTGCTTGAACAAAAAGTCAAATTGGGGTATGTTCCCTCCAAATAACAAGTTGCTGATATATTCACTAAACTACTACCTAGAGAGACATTTGAATATCTCAAACAAAAGATGGGAGTAGTTTCTACACCATCCTACTGTTAAATCCTATTTTTCAGAAAAAGGTTGTTATACGCGAGTTTCATGAAGTGTAGTTGCGTACGTACGTGAGTTTCTGTGGACACAGTCGCGTATATGTTGGTTTGAAGAAAAAAAGTGGGGCAAACTCAGAAAAAATGGGTTCTGCTATGGATCTGTCAATTATCTGCTCTATTTGATGATGATTTCAATCTGCTGATACATTGGTCCTCATAGTTCTATTGATCACTTGATGTATATCTGACTGATGATTATGCTTTGATGTCTATCACTGACATATGCAATGATCAGATCTGACAGTGAACAGGTGGAATAGGTTCAGGGGGAGAACATGGTTGATGATATTTTGGGAACTAACGATGAACTTATACAGGTTGCTCATCTGGATGTTGGATGCTAATGCTGGTGTTGATTGTTGACAAATGTTGTTGATGATAGTTTTTGATGACTATCATGGTCTTGTTTAAGGCATTTGGTCTCTGTTATATGTCATGTATATATTTTACTGTAACAGTCATGAAAAGACCTAATTTGTAACCCCACTATGCATGGGATGAATGATGTAATGTTTCTTGACTTGTATAAACAATTGATATATCCCCAGTTGGTTGGAAGATGGATGCATGTATGAGTCATTAGTGATAGGAAGGTCATTTGTGATGTATGTATAAAGTCATGTTCTTATTTTAGAACATATTTTTGCAGACTTTGCTTATGCTCAGGGGGAGCATGGACTAGATCATGGATTCTCAATCAACATATCGGAGAATTCAGCATGCACTTAGGGGGAGCATGACCCTTTTCCCTTGATGTCAAAGGGGGAGAGTGACTTGGTGTGGTTGTTGCCATCAAGTCCAAAGGGGGAGATTGTTGGCATTATGATGTATGTCTTGTACTTGATAGCAACCCACTTGTAGCAAAACAACTCTCTTGTATATGGTAACTAGATGAATCTACAGAAGAGATATCAGATGTGACAAAATGCATGACAAAAGTGTTTACAAATGTGATGGAATGCAGGGCAGCTTCAAGGAATCAATTTAGAAAGAAACTCACTCAGATGAAAAATCACAGTATTGTAGGTTAACAGCTCAGAGTTACAGATCAGACTACACAGAATGAAGAAAGAGAGGTATACATAGGTTCACCATTGACCAAACCACGTATACACGCGGGTTCACTGTATACCAGTCGTGTATACGTACACGTGCACTTTCACAAAAAGAAAAGCGTGTATACCTTAGAAAACTAAATGTTTGGTCCAAAGTATTTGGTCCATGGTATTTTGATCCTGTTAGGGCCTAAATCTACCTCAGGTTGAGAAAGGCAGGATCTAGGGTAACATCAAACCATGCTTAACCTGGTAGCTAGCCCTACCAGGTCGGGAGAGGGCTCTCTCCTTGTCAATCTCAGGAAAATATGATCACTGAAGCTTGAGATGACTTATGTAAATACTAATTTTAGGCTAGGTATGTTCTCAAAGGAGTTTTATTGGATTTGATGATGTTTTGTTGGCTTAAAAGTGAAAGGAAGATTTGGGTCCAGGGATTGGACTCAGTTTTGCAGAGGTTTCTGTGGGGCGAGGTAGGAAAATGCTTTAGTAATTTAAATTGAAAGAGATGGAGAGTCTTAGGATTGGTGAGGAGTTGGAGAGGGCATAAGAGTCTCAAGGATCCTCTTCAAACAGTAGAAAACATTAATAACTAAACAAACCCTAGGTAGACCACTGCGGCTTCAATGATTTCTACCTTTATCCTTGATTCATTTAGTTCAGCTGAAAGAGAGAGAGAATGGCATACATAAACACATGTAAAACTTGAATTACAGAAGAAGACACTATACCAAATCAATTTTCCACAAGAATCCCATAAAAGGTTGTAACCCCTAGTCTATTCCTTTGCCAAACTGCAGAGATGAATGTACAATGCTGCTCAAATCTTTCACAAAAGTCTAACCTTGACAAATGACTGAAAAAGTACTAGATATAGACAAAAAAAACTCACTTTAGGCATTAGGGGTCGAATTCATGAGTTTAGAAGTTGTTCCAACAAGATATAAACTAAGAACTGAAAAGTAGGCAGTGGAACAGCTTGCCTCTAAAATCTAGGAAACTGATTCATTAAGTTCAAAACTACCTTTCCATGTTGTATCTACCTCCATGAGTGAAATTTTAGCATATTTACATCAAAGTCCATCAAGTTACATCAAATTACATCATGAGTTTGACTATGAGAGAGAGAAAAGTCAAACTAAGAAGAAACTAGGTGAAAACCAGATTTTTTGGGCAAAAAAGTCAATTTTCCATCCTGTGCGTCGAGCCTATGTCCCTGTGCATAGCACCTTTTTGTAGCTGATTTTGGAGGCCTTCCCGTGCACAAAATTTTCTTCAAGTGGTATTGTTAGAAATATTTATCTGTCTACTTTCTAGAACAAGTGGAATTTCTGAATTTGGAGTCCATTTTCCCCTTCAAAAGTGAGTTCTCCCAACATTGCTCCTTGTGTGGCCAAAAAGAGGCAGAAAGGGCATTTTTGAGGTGTTTTTGACCCTTTTGGAAGCTCAAAACTTGACAATATTTCTTGGCCATTTGTGGGCATTCATATTTTTTCCTTAGGAATCCAAAAATTGTAAGTTTTCCTCCAAAGGAGGTCCCTAGCAAAAGCACGCACCAGGTGGCGCAGCGTATCAGGTAGAAAAACCTATGTTTTGCTCCAAAAATTCAAAATTGGCAAAAACTATCCCAAATTTCTTGAAATTTGGGCTGAGTGTCCTGCATCAAGTGCTATGTTGGGCTAAGGAGGCCTCAGCCAAAATCTTAAGCTTGTCTTGCTCTTTCCTCTCCCTCAAGGCTTTCCTCAACTTGGCCTTCAAAATCCTAATTCATGCTTTGCAATCTTTGTTTCTCGCCAAATAGTGATAGGCCATGTGCCTCAACATATTTTTCTCTTTTTTGGCCTTCTCCAGCATCTTTTCCAAGTGCATGTTTACCCTCTCAAGCCAAGATTCATGATCAGCATCAATTTCTTGTTCAAGTGGTGTCAAATTGACTTTCCTCCTCTTGGCAGCTTGTCGGTTTTCTCTTATGTTTTGGAGCTCCATGATGGTTTGTTGATCCTCTAATTGTTTGTTCCTCTACTCAAGATAGTTGCTTATCCATTTGGCTCTTTCCAGGTTGAGAGACAAGTCATGAATGTCGGCTTGTTGTTCCTGAATGATCTCCTTGAGATTTGAGCTTTGGGAGCTCAAATCAGTGTCATCATCCTGGATGAGAATGAAATCTCTCTCTTGACCTTCTGAAGGCCCCTCATCATGCAATGGTTGCTTACCCTTGTCCTGTACCTGCTTTGTTGTTGAAGGAAATGAAAGCCCTTCCACCCCAGGTGGAGATAGTACTTGTTTTGCTACTGCAAACGGTCTCCTTATGCCCTTTTGATAAGTGACAAACACTGGCACACTGGTGGTTTCAGTCTCATGCACCTCTTGCTGATGTGAAGGCTCTCCTGGCTCATGAAAAACTGGTGGGGGTACTTGAGAGCATGTGAAGACCCCATGTGAAATGAAATCCCCCCATGAAACATTCAGTAAACTAAGTTGATGCAAAACCACAATCTTGATTAATGCAAAGTGATAGATGTTGTTATACTGCCGATGAGGAGGTTTCCTTTACACTAATGTGGTCATTTTCTCGATATTCCGGCATATGAAATAGGGGAGGTTCATCATCCTCACCCTAGTGAAATGCATTAATAATCTAATGTGGTAGGCATACAGGCGAGAAAATCTGCCTTCACAGCTAAAATATTTAATTATGAGCTTCATCAATGGAGCATGTGTGTCTTGAAGATACTTGAAAGGGAAAACTCTACTAATCTGCCTCTGAAAACCAACCTTGATATAAGGATCATAATGTTCCCTGTCCACCAGTTGTCTCTTGTTCCATTGCCCACCCACATTTAGAATACCTATTGCTTCAGCTATAGATTCTGGTGTCAAAGTGAATGTCACACTTGCCAAATTGACCTGACTGCTTTGAAGATGGAGGACAAAAAATCTAGCCAGCTCATGATGGTATTTGCCTCTTTCCACCATCTCACAAAATTGATAGCAGGACTGATGTTTGAAGCATGCTACAGCAATTGGTCAAGCCAACAACTCAGTAAATGTAGTGGGCTCCTCCCATATATGTTTTCCACCCTTGTGAGGTCTCCTTGGTGCATGAATTTATTTGGAGTCACTTATTGTTTCCTCATTTCTGTCATAAGATGAATATGACTCCAAGTTTTCCGTTGTTTGATGTTTCTTAGATGAGTATGAAGATATTTTATAAAGAAAATAGGTATTTAGGTATTTGCTGCTAAATAAGAAGGATTTGATATGATAGGGAATGTGAATGAGGGGTTGAGATGCTGCTTGTAGGGTTTCTGGAAGTGACAAGGTTTGGGGAATGATATTTAGGGATTAAGGATGTTAATTAGGGTTTGGGAATAGGAGAAATATGTAGGTGTAAGTGAAAGAGGGAAGGAGAAAAGAGGTGAATGAAATTGTAGTGAGGGGATGTGAAAATGGTGGGATGGGAATTTAACAGCAAAAACTGTAACTTTGCAAACCCTATGCAGCTTTCTTAATAGAACTGTGCAAGGAACTAGGCTTTTTTTTTTAACCTATTGAAACACCTTGCAAACTGATGAAAACCCTTGCAATGGAAATATGGAGATCTTAACTTACTTGTGGAATGAAGAATTTGCAAGTTTGAAGCTTGGAGGAGGCAATTTGAATGAGTTTGGGCTTTGGAGGCAAGTGTGTCGTGCCCACTAACAGGTGCACTATGCCTCACTGGTGTGTCATGCCAGTTACAATTTCAATGTAAAACCTGCGTTGTATGCGCCGCGCTAGCCGAGTGCGCCGCGCCTTGACCCAAGTGCGTTGCGCCTCGAAATTTTCAGGGTTTGGCTGAAAATTCACTCCTTCAGCTCAAAAACGACTTGACTTTTGTTCTCTTTTAGTCTTTGGACACAAATGAACTTCTTCAACATGACAAAGATTTTATATACAAAGGATTTTAATTTTCCACTTATAAAAACCCACTTTGTAATGCTTGCCTTTCACTTATAATTTAAAACTCTGTTTTGGCATTTTGATTGTTTTTCCCTTTGATGGACTAAATACTTTGACTTTTTTACTGTTTTGCAGGGGCTGGGATGCAGGAGTTTGGCAAAGTGACCAGGGCTGCATCTCGAAATAATTACATATAGGAAAAATGAAATTACATAAAATTTTGTACATAAAACATAAAAAAACTCTGTTTTTCCTCAAAAGAGGGTTTTAAGGAAAAATCAATCACTGAGCATGTGATTATTGAAATTTTTGTTGCTGAGACTTTATTTGACCTCCTCATGTGCATGCTGACCATTATTGAGCTTTTACAAGACCTTGAGGATAGACCTAATGAGACCTAAAACCCTAAAAATGAATTTTTGCATATGTAAAGACAAAAATGACTGTAAATGACCTGAAAATGGGCCAGCAGGTAAAGATCATGAGGGAAAAAATTATAAAATGCCACTGCCATCAGATGATCCATGATCCTGATGGAATGCAGATGACCGGATGAGACACCTAACATGCAATGCAACAAGAGTATTTTGATCACTGATGGAGGGATGAAGATACCAACACTAACAGATCCATGGTATTGGTCCAAGGTATTGACCCCATGTATTTGGTCCATGGTATTGTTCCTAAGTGGTTTTGGACCATGGTATTGAGAAAGGACTAACATTATAAAAGGAGGAGAAGATCATTAGGCCAAGGTGTGCAAGCATTGAATATCTGATATAGTGTGAGATCTAATATGCAGGTTATTGGCTTATGGTGCTCTACTAGATCTAAACCGAGGAAGAACCTTAGCACTTGATGAAGGATAAGATCTAATGATGCATCAAGATGTTAAGGCTTGAAGTGAATTATATTTATGTGGTTTGATCTTGCATTTGAATAACTAACGCATGTTGTAGTCTGTAAATATGATGATCTAGGTATGATTGAAGACTGGAACAGTTGTTATGTTTAAATCATCTTTTACAAATCTGTACGTAGGTTCACTTCATAAAAGAAGAGTATACGCGCTAGTTCTACATATCAAAATAGTGTATACATCATAAATTTGATTTGTAGATCTGTACATTGGTTCGCTTTGAGGAAAGTGCATATGCACGCAGGTTTGACACATGGAAGTAGCGTATACCTTATAAAATATGTTTTAGTTGCTTTTGTTTGTTGTTGCAGTGTTCTGGGTTATTGCTTGGGTTTTGGTTACTGTATTCTAGTGACAGAATTCTGAATGATCAGAGTGATTGATCGATTCGATTGTGGTTGGTTCAAAAGGGAAATTGGTTGATGCAGATATATTTGATGATTGAATGATGTTATTGGTGGATCTAGTTTGAAAATTTATGAAACATGGTCCCTGGAAGAAAAGAGAAGGTTGTAGCCTTCTCTAGGCCGATACCTACGTACTAGTAAACATATCAGCTAGTACAAGAGCTAGGGGATCATAGCTCCCTTCCAGTAGAAGCTGGAGAATGAAAGAAGGTTGTAGCCTTTTGCAGGTAGAAGCCTGTGTATTGGTATAAGACTGCACTAGTATAAAAAATTGTAAACAGAATTCTCTTATTATCAAAAGAAGACAGAGTCGATTTCAGCATGTGGTTTTCACCCACATTGGGTTTCCACCTTATATTTTGGTGTTCATGTGTGTTTCTTATGTGTGATGATCTGTTTTGTTTTTACTACACCTGGTTACTGCTTATATGGTTCTGATGCACTGATTAAAGATCAATATATGATGAATTAACTGAATCATAAGTTTGTTGGATATACG
Organism: Pinus taeda; assembly: GCA_000404065.3. Taxonomy (NCBI): domain Eukaryota; kingdom Viridiplantae; phylum Streptophyta; class Pinopsida; order Pinales; family Pinaceae; genus Pinus; species Pinus taeda. Next base: position 66,519 of record APFE030819989.1, on the reverse strand, counting down.
TTAGTTGCTCTAAACACAGTTGCATGTACATGCGAGTTCCCTTAACTGAAGTAGCGTATATAAATCTGATTATGGAAATAAAAAATTATTAGTTTGATAATATTGATTCCCCCCCCCCCCCTTCTCTCATTATTATTTCTAACAATAACCAACAAGAACTTTTTAATCGCCCTTCCTCCAACATGATAGAGTAGGTTAGCATATTGAACACATAGTACTATCATATTATTCAAATATAAAAATACCAATAAAGACTAAGGGATATTTTTCAAATCTTGGCAGCTTGCTTCATCTCATGAAAACAATGAACGAAGCACTAGGAGAGTAGGCTTGCATCTACATATACTTTTGAGTTATAATTTGCACACTAAAGATTGAAAATATGAAGAGGCTCTATCAAATTATTCTATGACAAAGAAATATGATGTATGTCTGTAGAATACTAAATAAATAAAATTGACCCTTGGATATGATGTCATGTAGTATCTTTACAACAACTAACCAAACCATAAAAAACCAATGACCAAATTGTTACAAACATGTGTAACTAACATTCTCAATATTCAAGTGTTCTAGATCTTATCCTCCAAGACCTAGACCAATGTTATCAAAGTGCGCATATCCTATACTTCTGAATATTTTTAGGGATTTAGTTTTAGCTCTGCATCTAATAGTTGGTAGCACATCCTTGTAGATTTAATTATTTACATGGATATTTCCACCTCTCACTTGAATACACGATACTTTATCATCATATAAATGTTTCAAAGAGTATCCAATTTTATATTTTTGTTTTTTTATCATCTGTCAAACACATCTCTTATTTTATCTATGAGACGTAGTCCTAGATTAGATCATATGTTTGTTGAAGTGTTGATGCAGACTAACAATAATGAAGGATGAGAGATGCTCAAGTCTAAGGAGAACATAATACCAAATATCTTAACATGCTCACTATTCTTAAGGAAACCCATTATGACAATAAGAAAAAAATTGCAAATTCATGTAGCAATAGCTAAGATGCTTGGTTTCGATTCTTCTTTCTCATTAGACATTAAAATATAGAACCTGACATTTTCTAAACATGTTATGTGTTGCACTAAAGAAATAATTCCTACCACAAATCCCTACAAGTAAGTAGTGTCCATCATCATTTCTATGTGCAAGACATGATCAAAGAGATTTACCTTTGCAAAAATAGATCCCTTACATTCTTATCCATTCCAGAAGGCTTGGGCTTCTTGAAAAAAAATAAACTTAAAGATAATGAATTAGCATTTGTGCACATATAATTCCACAACCATGAGTCACTTTTCCACTATTCAAAGATCGAATGAAGCACCACCATTTTGTTTAAATAATTCATGGCCAAATCCAAGAATGCAGATGAAGACTACACAGAATCCCCCAGTTTCTAGCTCCGTACCCTATTTGGTAAGGTCTGGGGAATGGTTGACATTTGGATAAGTGTAGGTTGCAGGTTCAATTTGTAGGCTTGTATGATTTAAGGTATTATACTTTGAAGAATTGTATTCCTTTTGAAGATGATGGTGAGCTAGTGATTGCTTATCTGGTGGCTCCCATATCAAGAATGTTGTCAGGACACCCAAATAATTTCTTGCCACTAGATTTCCCTTACACTTGCCCTCTCAAGAAAACCCTTTCCTCGAATTAGGAATAATTTTAGGGTGTTTCCCATCCTCCTAAAAATCCTAATTATCCTCACCCTCCTCTAGTTCAAACTTTAATGGAAAGCTTGAGTAGGTTTGTGCTTCCTTTCATCTTTGTGGGTTTGGAAGATGTTATGGAAAATTTCTTTTCCCATATATTTTCAGGAAGAATAATATTAAACCATAGAGAATTTTTAATAACTTGAATGCATAAGAGATAATAGTCTTGTCTTTCATTAAATAAAGCATTGATGTCAACTTCTCTTGACTGATTCATCTTTTGACTTGTGGTTTGGTTCTTGATATGGTTGGGGACTGATTCTTGCTTGAATTTTACTATCAACAATTTGAAAGAGGATTTTTTTTCTTGTTTAATGTAATTAACAAGGAAAGGAGTTTAAAGCTTTGCTATTTTCTTATGTGTCTTCTTACTTTGAGGGGAAAGTAGAAGTATTGGAACATTTCAAGGATAATGTTCAATATACCTTGGAATACTTGGAATAGAAGGAACTCCCATCAATTGTAGGAGCTTTTCGAGGCCCATATATCTCTATGGAAATTCAAAGTAAAAATGTAGGACATATAAATGTTCTTTCAAATCCCAGTCGAAATAGGGTCAATGCAACTGGTAACCTCTCTTTCACCTCTAACATAGCTAGCATGTCAAAACCATGGTTTTATGACCTTATGTCTGAAATGAAGGTTCTCATTAAATAAAATGAATAGTAGGCTTGCTAGATATTGGTTGCAAATCTAACAATGACAAAAACTATATTTCAAGCATAAATAATGCTTGGTATAATGCAACCTTCACAAGTGATGCCTAACATCCAATGGTCATTAATTCAACCTCTTCAACCAATGCAAGTAGGACATCAGGGGGAGATTCAACCCAGACCACAAGGTTAGATGAATTCAATGCAAATTCAACTAACATCTGGGCATCCAACACAAATGCAAGTTGGGAAGGATGGTTATATGTCGATGATACCATAGTATCAGCCCCAAAGCAATATAATGAAACCATATATACAACAACATTTACTCATACCTCAAACTTAGATTCAAGTTTTCCAACAATATCAGGCTCATTTTCCTCTTCAACTAGCATCAAAATCTATGCAACAAACACTGCAAGGTCTAATTTTTCCAATAAAACCTCCCATTTATTCTTCTCCCCAAAATACGAAAAATGTAGCATCAAGTTCCTACTTTTCTCTTAGGTCAACCTCAATAGTATTTCAACAAAGTCAAAGAATATAGAATTGAAAATCTCAAATCGGATATGGAGGAGTTCTCTATTTGTTTATAATAGTTTTTTTGGAAGGAACAAATTATATCCCTTCTATGCTTCCATAGGTTTCCCATTGGCTATCTAACTCAATGGCTCGTAATTTGTGGATAATTCCCATATTTTCAAGAGATTTTTCCTTTGGCATCAGCATGATTATGTAGGATAACCTGAGTTAGGGCATCATAAAAAATGATGACTTATGTCAATAGGATGAAGGAATATCTAACTGGGAATAAATTTTCCTTCTAGTAAAGCATAACTATTGTGTTTTTCACCAATATTCAATTTCCCAAAATAATACTTCCTAATGTAGCTGATTAGAATAGCATGATACCATTGGTACTATCATACGATATATTTGCATCGTGATGCCCTCTTTAGTTGGCATCATGAAATAATTGAAGGTGTTGGATGTCAGCTCCAACGTGCTAGGTAATTTGACATATGAACTAGGGTTTCAAGAAAATATTGGGGTCAAAGTTTTGCAACGATATCCAACCTCATTTTGGAACTTTCATAGTGTTAGAATAAAGACTACACTAGGGGGGGGGGGGGGGGGGGAAATTAGTGTAGTGGAAAATTTTCATTAATTTAAACAATTCACCAATTAATCAAAATTGTATTCATAAACATGCATCATTAAATAACAAAAGAACAAAAACATAACAAGGCACCAGATTTATGTGGAAACCATTACAAGAGAAAACCACAAATTATTCTTGTCTTCTTGAATTTGATTCCATAGAATTGTAGCAACCAATCTATTGGAGGCACCCACCCCTAACACAAATTTATAGCCACTAACCTATTGGAGACACCAACCCTTGAAATGTGCAAGCACTGACATGTTATAGGCTATAACTTGATTTAGGTACCAACCTTGATGATATAAAAGCACTAACTTGCAGAAGGATTCAACCTTATTGAGGCACCAGCCTCGATGATATGCAAGCACCTACTTGCAATAGGATTCAACTTGATTGAGGCACCAACCTGAATGGAGGAACCCACCTCCTTCTTGAACTTTATGTGGAACACTTTTCACAATATTTTAAACTTGATCCATAAGATCACAAAATACTTCTTCCAAATTTGTTTACTGCATGAGCTTGTTACTCTTACATCAACATTAGCTTATACTGCATTTGTTGCATCACCATATTCCCTAGTAATATTTATCAAAAAGAATTTGAAACAACTTTTGTGCCTCAAAATATATCCTCATATATTTTCATGTTTCTTACGTTGATCAAAAGGTTATTCAATGCTTTTACCATTTTTTAATAAATCAAATTACCCTTAATTTAACCCAAAATCATTATAAACAATTATTTTTCTAAAATTTTCACCTTTTTGGTCTGTTGCCTATAAAATGAACATTTTTCCATTGTGTTTTCTACACAACACCCTTTTCCAATCTATTTAAGTGTTTGACAAAATACATTTTGGCCGAAAAAAATAGACTCCACCAAATTTGAACCTATGACCTCTCCTAAATAAAACATTGTTAAAATCAATTCAGTTGCAGAGTTAATTATTCATTTTACACAAAAAAATGTATATATTTAATTATCTAGACCATGTTTGACGAAGTAAAGGATAATCCTTTGGGCTTAACCATAAATATCAGATTTAAGAATACAACCATTCAACACAAAAAAGTTCATGACCTACACTTCGGGCCAAAGAACCACAACAAAACTTGTGACCTATACCTTTTGGCCAATACCCACAACCTACACCTTCAAGCTTGAACAACACAATAGAGCTCTTGATCTTCACTTAAGGTCCAAAAAAATAGAGTTCATGGCCTATGCCTTCAAACCAATAAAACAAAGTTCATGACCTTGCACCTTCAGGCCAACACAACAAATTTGATGACCTTGCACCTTTAGGACAACACAACAGAGTTGACAACTTGTGACTTTGAGCCAAAAAAAAAAAATCACAACCTATGCCTTTGGGAAATAAACACAACAAATATCACAACCTGTGCCTTCGAGAAATCAGCACAACAAGGAGCATGACATTGTGCCTTTGGGAAATAAGTACAATAAAGATCACATATTCTTCTTTCAAAAGCTCAACATAATAGAGAGCACATCCTATGCCTTCTGACAATCAACACAATGGAGAGAATGGCCTATGCCTTAATGCAATAAACACAACAGAGAACATGAATTGTGCCTTTGGGAAATCAACACAACAAAGGGCATGTCTTGTTCCTTTAGGAAATCAAAACAATAAAGAGCACATCTTATATCGTTAGGAAATCAACACAACAAATAACAGAACATGTGCCTTAGGGAAATCAACAGAGATGCACTTCTTGTGCCTTAGGAAAATTAACAAAAAAGAGAGCATGTTGTGTACCTTTGAGAAATCAACACAATAGAGAGCAAGAATTGTTCCTTCGGGAAATCAACATAATAGAGAGTATGACCTATGCCTCTGGGAAATAAACACAACAGATAGCATTGCCACAATAGAGAACATGACCGCAAGAAAGAGCATAACCTTGCAACTTTGGGAAACCAACACAATAGAGAGCACAACCACACCATAGAGCATGAATACAACAGAGAACATGATCTTGCACCTTTGGGAAATCAACACAATAGAGAACACAACCTTGCTCAAATACATCCCAATAGAACTGATGTCCTACATTGATATAATGTGCAAACATACAACAAAGATAGAATCCTCAGGCCAAAAACATAACAAATTTGTTGATTCAACTCTTGATGTCTCTTAACTAGACATATATTTCAATGATCAAGCATAACCCCAATCAAAATGATCACCTTCATATATATAAGAGTGAGTGGACATAAAATTGATTAGGGATGACACAAATTTAGAAAGCTTCATGTGCACTTTCGATTTGAACTGGTCCTGGGATCCATGGACAAAACAATGTTGATTTCATCATGACATCATCCTTGACAATAGACTTGCTCTTAATGGGCCATGTGTCACTCATAAACCATCCCATTGGTCAAACGAACTACCCATTTAGCATGGCATGTGGCACCTACCACATCAGCGTGCACACTAAATCTCTAGCTACGACATGTCATCGGAGATGCTACTTGTACTTCTAGTCACACCTCCATGTATTTTGTAGAGGGGCCACCTAAAATCCTTTAGAGTATGCCACGTATCATGTGCTTATTTTACCAACATGGCAAAGGTAAAGTGACATTGCGAAGCAATTAATGTTCATGCAAGTCATAACACAATCCATCATTCACAAATTATTCAACGGTTAGATTAGCCATAAGATGCATGCTCTTTAACCTATTAAACAATGTGCAAGCCCCTATTCCATTTTACATGGATTGAAACATAGGATCATAGATCCAATCTAAATATGTTCAAAATTTAACAAACTTGGTGTTTTTCATAATAATTTTGGTGTTTTTTCCTTCATTACAACTGTCAAATTCAAACTAACATATCTTCTTATCTAAGAAGAGTTTGACCAAGTGTGATATACTGTTGGAAAGGTATAAGAGAGTATTATACAACCATACTATCCATAGCTTTATTTCAACATTATAAATTCAACAAAAACCCAATAAATGTTGATCCACTTTGACACCATCCAATGTGACATTGTCAAGACATCAAACTTATCTCAAAGAAGTCTATGCAACCATGCCATCTATAGCTTTATTTGAATTCCCCTTTCACATCAATGACAAATGTTGTCATCAATGAAAAAAATATGTCAAACAAACTCCCCCTTATTCATTGACAGCAACACCATCATACATTGAGAGTCATTGATGAAAATAACCTAAACTCCCCTTGTCAACCTACTACTAGACCAAGTTCATATTTCTCTAATCCAAAGTATGATTTCTCTCTCCCTTATATATCTATGTTATTTTCCCAATGTTTTCTTTCTCTCCCAATTTGACATCAATGGTAAAGGGTGCTACTAATCATAGCTACTCATTAACGATTCATAATTGGTCCTGCATTTTCCTATGGACATGTTTTATTATGAAGGAATTCTCCCCCTGAGAATATGCTACTAGATATGTGAATCTCTTTATTTCAATAAACTCTCTTTTGGTGAAGTTTCTTGCAATAAGCATACTCCTCCTATGTAGGCTTTTTAGTCAAACTTCTTTATAACTACATTATGCCATATCCTTTTTGAAATCAACCATATATGAGATATCACTTTCACCTATCATTTAAACACATATCTGACTCAAAATGAGTTACTTAGCTTCCTTAGGTTGCTTAATTTCACCTCTCATGTGAATAAACTCATATTCCATAACTTCCCCAGTCAATTTCTCCCTCTTCCTACTATATAATCATCCTACATTTATCTTCCATAATTTTTTTTCTTCAAGTTTCATGTCTAAAATTTATGATATTTGAAGAAGCATTCCCCAAAGGATTAGATCTAAGAGGTTAGAGCTAACCTTAGCTCTTCTTGGTTTACTCTCCATGCCGTTGAATTTGTTCTTGAGTTAATAAATATCCATTCTCCCTTGTACCATCTCAAATTGATCATGTCCTTACATGCTATGTGTCCTTCATTATGGCACTTGACACATTTTATATTGGGCTTGGAGATTAAGGTAAATAACCCATATGAATTTTTATTAGAACTCCTAATTTGATTGCCTATATATTTTATCTTGGGAATTCGATCGTATCCTCTATACCTAACATAAAAATCATAGGTTCTGAAATCCCTTGCTTTATGTCCAAAATTCAAGCATTGAAAACAATGACCGAAAAAACAAATTTTGATATCTGGTTGCATGAGGTCAACTTAACGAGGCATATCTTTTGAAGTTGTTCCTTAGAATTGTTTTATTCTTTGCTAAGATTTTACTCTTGTTTTTTTATTTCTTATGGATCCTTTGAGAGGATTTCTACCATCGAGGCGCTCATAATTTCATTCTAATTTTTCTTACTTGAGCTAGATGGATCTTCTTGAATCTTGGAGCCTTTCTTAGAGACTTCTAAAATGTTGAAATGACCATGTTTGGGAATATTCATAAATTTCTTGCAATCTTAAAATGAGTTATTGTTGGATCTAATGAATGTAGGCACCTATTTTTTTGGAGGTTATTCATTTGATGTACCTGCAAAATCTTTATCTTTGGATTTCCCACAATTTTCCAAAAAACTAAGACTTGTTTTAATGAGAAGATATCTTTGGATGTTGATAATGTGATCTAATGAATCAAACTCTTTGAAAAAATTTGAGTTGTGATTGAGTTGTTCCAATTATTCTTTCATAAGCATAACTTATACTTCTAATTTTTCATGATGTTCTTCTCTTTTTTTTTTCAGTTGTTCTGACAAAATCTCTTTTAACATTTTGGCTTCTTCCAGTTCGAGTTTGAGAGAGACAATGGAATCTACATCTTGATCTTGGTCTTGCACTTTCAAATTTAGTTGAACTACCATCCTTCTAAGAGAACTCATTTCTTTCAATGCACTTCTGAGTTCCCCTTCATATTCTATTTATGCCTCAATCTATTATGCTTCAATAATGAATAATATCTCACCTCTTTCATCGTTAGTCACACTTTTATTCTTTTCATAATCACTTTCTTCCTTTGAGAATAAGTTTTTTATTTTTGGCATTTCATATTTTCTTTTAATCCTTAGACTTAAATTTCACTTCTTCATCATTATCATTCATTTTTGCATAAAGACATTTAGAAACATAAATCCATATTCTTCTGCATTCAAAACAATTAAAAGGAAACTTACCTTTAAACTTTCTAGTTCCATTCCTTAGCTTTCTAACAAACTTAGCTTCTTCTTCATAAGAATCGGGACAAGAGTCTTCTTGATTCCCTTACCTTCCTCCATCCTTAGCTACTTCAAAATCTTCTTCATTGATTCCTAATTTTTACTTTTCTGTCCTTAGCTCATATGTTGTGAGCACTCCATGAAATACATCCATGTTCAACTTATCCATGTTTGATAGATCTTCAAGGATTGATATCTCAGGGTTGAATCTTGAAGGAAGTGATATTAATATTTTTCAAACCGTATCACATTCCTTGACTTCTTCACCAAGACCTACGATAGATTCTACTTGTAGAAAGTACAAATCGATATTCTCATCTTCTTTCATTTTCAAACATTCAAATTGACCTCTACAAGTTTGTATCTTGGCTTCCTTCACCCTTTTTTCCCCTTCATAGTAGTTTTTTAGGATGTTCCATATATCATGGGTTGATTTTCATTGAATTACCTTGACAAATTCAATATCTGATAAACCACTCAAGATATAATGTTTATCTATTGCATTAGATGTACAAAGAACCTTACCAATTGTATTAGTGGGTGGAGTAGTATAAACTTGATAATAATTCTCTACAGTCACCAAAGCATCATCTCCTAAGGACATGATGTAGGTTTCCATTCTTATCTTCCAGAAATCATAGTCGATTCCATCAAATTGAGGCTTTCCTAATGACCAAATAAAGGTCATCTTTCGTGAGATCAACCTTCCAATGATTAATTGTTCATGAAGGAACCTACTCTAATACCAATTTTTAGACAAAAGAATACATTGAGAGGGGGATGAATTAGTGTAGTGGAAAATTTTCATCAATTTAAACAATTCACCAATTAATCAAACTTGTATCCATAAACATGCATCATTAAATAATATCCATGCATCATCATAACAAGACACTAGTTGTATGGGGAAATCCTTGTAGGATAAAACCACAAATTCTTCTTATCTTCTTCAATTTGATTACATCTATTTGTAGGTTCCCACCCCCAAAATAAATTTGTAGCCACCAATCTGTTGGAGGAACCAACTCCCAAAATGTGCAAGTATTGACTTGTTGTATGCTCCAACATGATTGAGGCACCAACCCCGATGATATGCAAGCACCAACTTGTAGAAGGCTTCAACCTGATTGAGGCAACAACCACAATGATATACAAGAACTGATTTGTAGTAGGCTTAAACTTTATTGAGGCACCACCTCAATGGATACACCCACCTCCTTCGTCAACCTGATGTGGACCACTTTTCAAAGTATTTCAAACTAGATCCACAAGATCTTCACAAAATAATTCTTCAAAATGTGTTCACGACATCAATTTGTTCCTCTTAATCAATATTGGCTTATACTTCATTTATTGCATCATCATCTGCTCTACTAATATGGCTCAAAAACAATTTGAAACAACTTCTTATCCCTCAAAACATATCCTCGTAGTTTTTATTTTTTCTTACATTAATCACAAGGTTATTCAATCGATTTCCCCCTTTTTAATAAATAAAATTACCCTTAATTTAACCCAAAAACATTATAAAAACTTAATTTTCCTACAATTTTCACCTTTCTGGTCTGTTGCCTACAAAATGAACTTTTTTTGGTGCATGTTCTACAAAATTCACTTTTATGATTTTTCTAAGTGTTTGACAAAATGCACTTTGGCTAACCCAAAAAAAAACAAACTCCATCGAATTCAAACCTATGACCTCTCCCAAATAAAACACTACGAAAACCAATTTGGTCATAGAGCTACCAGTTCATGTTACCCAACAAATATATATTTGATGGTATGGACCATGTTTAATAAAGAAAAGAATAATCCTTTGGATTTAATAATGCATATCAGACAAATTTGAACATACAACCATTCAACATAATATAGCTCATGAATTATTCCTTCGTGCCAATGCACCACAATAGAATTTGTGACCTATGCATTTATTTCAATACCCACAACTCGTGCCTCCAAGCCAATGTAGCACAATAGAGATAACAACCTTTGCCTTATATCCAACACAACATAGTTCACAACCTTTGCCTTCAGGCCAACACAATAAATTTCATGACCTTGCGCCTTCGAGCAAACACAACCAAGTTCATGAAATTGTTCCCTCAAACCAACAAAATAGAGTTCACAGCCTATTTCTTTGGGCTAACAAAACAAAGTTCATGACTGTTATGTAAAATTTACCACTGTGGACAAAAGTATCTTCTCTAGACCTAGTGGATTGGTCTAGAATAACAGAGAAATTGAAGAATGGAAAGAGGCTTACTTGGAACATGTCTCAAGATTTTCTCTCCTCTCGACTTGTAATATTTAATCATAGCTCTGATTTCTATAATTAGAACCTACATATACATTCATAACAAGCCAAAGATACACAACATCTACGTAGAATTATTCAATTACTCTATTAAATGGATTAGTGGAGCATTGAAATACATGAACGTAGATGTAACATAAAACATAAAGGAAAATGATATACTGTTTGTATTAATAGAAATAGGAGAGATTTTAGAACCAAGAATAGTAGTTGATATTCTAGAGATCTGCCCACGTTGACTTGTCCTTCCATATCACAAAGAACGCCTCAATGTCACCCTAATGCATGAAGATGATGACTCTCTTATATTCAAGGCAACAACATCAAGGCATGATCAGTCTCCAAAAGCAAACCCTGATTATGTAGATGGCTATAAATTTATAGGAGAGGGATGGTAGTTTATGAATTCTTATCCATTTACCAATCTAGGCTTGAGATCCACTTAAGATGGGAGGATGAACTCAAGGGATAAGAGGTGAAGTATCCAAGGTAGGATCAGATAGGATTTGAATTTCTTATCCAAGGTAAATAGTTAAAGTATCCCCTCATAGCTTTTGGAAGAGGAAGCTTCAAGATTATTTTTAATTCTCCCAAATTTATATAATCAACACACCCCTAGAAAGGGACAACCTATTATTGATCAGTCCTAGTGAAAAGGGAAGCAACCTGTTGCTGAATGTAGGTCCCTAAAGGGGCAAGGTGCATTGGGCCTTAAAAGCATGATTTAAAGCAGTGAGGCTCAGAAACTTAGGGATTTTGAAGAGTCATTCTTAGGTATTTTTGTGGGGATTTTGACAAGGTGTTCATCGATGTTTATTAACTCGATCTGTAGGCCTATTCACCATATGCGGGAAAATGGCTTATAACAATGACTTGTGCCTTCGGTAAAATCAACACAACAAAGAGAAAAATCTATGCCTTTGATAAATCAACATAATAGAAAGCATGACCTTGTGCCTTCAATAAATCAACATGATAGAGAGCATGTCCTCTTCCTTTGGTAAATCAACACAATAGAGATCATGGCTTGTGCCTTCAGGAAATCAAAACAATAGACAGAAATACCTTTTCCTTTAGCAAATCAACGCAACAAATAGCACAACCTGTGACTTTAGGAAATAAATACAACATAGAGCACATCCTATGCCTTAGGGAAATGAACACAATATAGAGCACATCATGTGCCTTCGAAAAATCAACACAACAAAGAGATCTTATATCCTCAGGAAATCAACGCAACAGAGAGCATGTCCTATGCCTTCAGGTAAACAACAAGACAAATATCATGACCTTGCATCTTCAGGAAATCAACATAACATAGGGCATGGAATATGGCTTCAAGTAATAAACATAACAAAGATAAGGAGATCAACAAAACAAGGAGAACAACTTGTGCCTTTGGGAAATCAACACAATAGTGATAATGACATTGCAAGTCCATGCAATCAACACAATAAAGAGCATGACCACAATTGAGACCATGACCTTATGCCTTCATAAAACCAACATAATTGAGAGTATGACCACAATAGAGGCCATGACATTATGCCTTCAGGAAATCAACACAACAAAGAGCACGAACACAGAGAGAGCCACAATAGAGTGCAAGATACTATATTTAAACACACCCATCCTAACCCGAAAACCCACCAAGATTTAGAATTAGGTGGTCGCTCTATTGACTCATCTCCCAAGATATAGTTATGGGAAAGGGATTTAAATTTTTCTATTTTTCCAACTTTTCCATAACTTCATATGAACAACATCATTGCATTCATCTCGCCGAGATGATTCTAACCATATAAATTTCATCTCAATCCAACTTACAGATAAAAATTCATGCCCCTTTAATGTTGGACCAATTCCACCCTACCAATTCATCATGATCTCCACGTGGAAACCCCATAGAGGTCCACGTGGTAGGTGACAAGTTTTTACCCTGCCATAACAAGCCCACGTGGGACCTCACACATGGATACCATAGGTACGTCCATGTGGAAAACACATATTCCAAGGGAATTCAAGGATGGCCCTCCTTCCACCATGACATGTTTATTATTTAATAAGAAGTTCAACTCGGCCTCCCACCTAGGTTGGGGTCAGCCCAACTTCCATGGAACTATAATGTATTAGGTCGAGGTTGGCATAACTCCTAACCCAACTAACCTCCTGACACCTTTTACCTCTAACCTGTGGGTTGCAAAGAGCCAAGTCAGCCTGTCGAAGGTCGATACAAATCCCATCAAAGGTCCAACCATTTTACCGACTGCCAAACCTTTGACTTGGCTGACTTTCTAACCAAATTTTTAAATTTTAACTTGAAATTTACTAGTATCCAACACTTTAATAGAGAAGTGGTTTTCCTATGTTTTCAAACTTTTCAAGCATTGTTCTCAACACCCAATGGCCATTAAATTCATAAGAAATTTATGAACAAACTTGAGAAACAATTAGTCATATGGATCATAACAAATCTATATCACTTTCAAGTCAATTTTCTTCCAAAATATAAAGACTTGTAACAACTCATTAATAGAGTGGAAAACTATTTTTCTTGGCTCAACAACCCTATCAACTAAGAAAATAAGTAAACTATGCTCTCCATCTCATGCATGTCTAATCAACATGTGACTCCAAGGGATGGTAATAAGACCTTTTTCCCTTCAATTCCAAATTGAACAAATTAGCATGCAACAAGTCTACTAAAACTTATACAACAATTTAAACATACAATCTACACTAGATTACCAATCTTTCCACAATTGTCATTGAAACTACTAAGAAATCACTTTTACTAGTGCAACCCAACACCATCACTATTAAATAATCCCTGCATCCATGATGTTAGTGTAAAACTATGAATCTCATGTAATCATGCTTTCACATCTTCACGTAGCTTCTAATAAGCATTTTACACAATGTAAGCATGCATAGAGTTGGTAGGAGCCTGTAATAGACAAAATCATATGACTGCATTAATAAAATACTTGCATGTTTGTTACTATAATAACATAATCAATACTGCCACATGTTACTCTAACACTTTTAAAATAGTGACAACATCATATTGGTCAATCACATGGACAATGAAATCATAAAGCGTGCCATCAATAAACATAATCTCATGCCACAATGTGTGTGTATATATATATTGCTCCATTTGTAGTATCCATGTTACTAGATCCTTGCCATCAAACTTTATCATATCAATGTTTGGAATATGATAGGTCTTAAATCTAATGTTAGCATCTATGAAATCGTGACTAAAATTTCTTTTCTTCTCATCATGAGTTTCATCTAATACCATTTCGCCATTAGGAAGCATTTCTTGTAGCAACTTTTTCACACCTTCCTTCAAACCTTCCATGTCTGCTTTTAAACCATTCTTGAAATCTTCCATGTTGCCTTTCATTTTTGCTTCTATACCATCCATATTAGCTTTCATGCCATTCTTAAAATATTCCA
>APFE030819989.1:8130-40016 GCA_000404065.3 Pinus taeda | reverse complement strand
AAAGTAACATAATAATGAGAGCCACCAAGAGATGATACCTGAGCAAGTCCCCATACATCTGTATGCACAAGCTCTAATTTTTCTCTCTTATTTTCTTTCCCAACTCTAAGAAATCTAACTCTTTTCTGTTTTCCCTCACAGAAGTCCAAATCAATATTCTTCAAACCTGGAAACAAATTCCTTGAGTGAAGAATCTTCATCCCCTTCTCACTCATGTGTCCAAGCCTATGATGCCATAATGTTGCATCTGCTCCTTTGGAGGCTAAAGCATTAACGGAGTTAGAAATACCATTGCATAAATACAATGTACCAACCTTTTCACCTTTTGTTGTTACCAGGGCTCCTTTGGTGACCTTCCAAGCTTTATCTGTGAAATTTGTCACACAACCTTCACTGCCTAATTGCCCTGTTGAAATCAAATTTTCTTCAGATCTGGAACATGCCTTACCTCCTTTAGTAGCCATTGGTTTCCATTCTGCTATTTTACAAGAACCTTACCCATTCCAACAATTTTAGAGGGTTTATCATCACCCAAACAGACTTGTCCAAAATCTCCTTGAACATAGTCATGAAAATATTTCTTATCAGGTGTGGCATGGAATGAGGCCCCTGAATCTACCACCCAGGAATCAGTAATATTTTTGAAAGAAAGAATCAAAGCATCTTGTAACACCTCACCCGTCACATTTGCTTCATGATTGTTTTCTTACTGTGCATCTCCTTCTTTTCCCTTCCGAGATCTATAGTCTTTCTTTAGATGTCCTTTCTTTCCACATCTCCAGCATACTATCCCTGATCTGGACTTGGATTTTCCTTTCCTTGATTTACTGCGATATCCTGAGCTCTTTCCTCTTTCCAATTTTCTTCCTCTAGACTCTGCACTCAAAGCATTACCTGATATCTCACCGAAGATTTTCCGTCACATTTCCTCGCTAAGGATAGCACCAACAACATCATCAAAATTTAAAGTACTACATCCAAAAACATAGTTACTAATGGCCATTACTAAACCATTCCAAATTTCTGGAAATGAGCACAAGAATAACAGAGCTCTAACTTCATCATCAAAGTTTACCTCTACAGAATTTAACTAACTTGTAACTGCAAAAATCATTTAAATTGTTTGTAACAGATCCACCTTTCGACATCTTCATATTAAATAACCATTTCATAAGAAATACCTTGCTTGAGACCGAGGGTTTTTCGTATAGTTTCGCCAACGCCTGAATCAAACCCTTTGTCGTTGTTTCCTTCGAAATGTTGAAGGCCACCAATGCTGTGAGGCACAACCATACTGTTCCAAGTGCCTTTCTATCGAGAATGTTCCATTCTGCATCTGTCATAGTCGTTGGCTTCTTTACTTTTCCACTCAATTGTAGATACAGATCTTTCTGATACAGATAATCTTCCATCTGCATCTTCCACAGCAGGAAGTTTTGGCCATTAAATTTCTTGACCCTGAACTTACCATCTTCCGCCATTTCTCCCACTCAAATGAGAAACCCTTCTTTCCTATGAGTTTATCAACCAAATAGACCTTCGGCTCTGATAACAGTTGTTAGAAAATTATATATTACATAGCAATGGAACACATAAAATATTGCAGAAATATAAACAGAGAAAACGCATAAAACAAGAGAGACACAGATATATGTGGTTCACCCAGTTTGGGCTACGTCGACCCTGAACAGCCAGTCATTCCTTTCTATTATCCAACAAAATGAAGAGACACAACCTACAATAGATATGTTGTAATATCCTATGTTTTCTCTCACAATATCACCTCTCTGTTTCTCACTCGGAGAATACACATCTATATCACAGCCTCAATACAATACCCTCATACAAAGAAAGGGGTTGCTTTCTAGGGAAAAAAATCCTAAACTAAACATAAATTCTACCGTCAGATCATTCACCTAATGAACAACCCAGATTGACTAGAATTTACTATACTTTTACAAGGCAATTTTACATCTATTTTTAGCTTCGTGGGCGCTGCCCTCGAAACCCCTACCGGGGCACCGCTAGAGGGGTGTACAATCTTCCTGGGGTATACATCCAACTGAAACAAAGACCTCTAAATTAGGATGATAATCATGCTCCACACCCAACACGTTGTCCCATTAGCTCCAAATGATTTTAATCACTTTATTTACTTTTATGAGCATGAAAACCCTATTGCACCCTTTGTTGTTTTGACTAAACACTCAACCTTAAATTTGAAGAAGATAGAAAAATTGAAAGATTGAAGACTAAAATTGAGGAGTTTAAAGTTTTGGATAAATATGTTTAAAATGACAAATACATCTTGAAAAATAAAAATGAGTAGCTAAGAAAAGAAAATTCCAAATTGTCAAAAGAAAATAAGAAATTCCTCAATATGGTTGGTAAATGGTATATGAAAAATTATTATATGGAAATATGTAATAGGGCCTTGCAAAAGAAGATATAGACAACAAGAAATAATAGTGGAGCCAATGTAAACATTAACATTATCAATCAATAAAGCTCCAAAACCCTCCCATTTTCATCAATTTTTGCTCAAGAGATGCCCAATAGTAATTATTCTTGTGTGAGTTATGTTTTGATTTTGTGAGGACACACAAAGATTCAGGGTTGGGGGAGATGTTTGGCTTTGAGCCAACACTCTTCTTGTTATCAAACAAACCCTTTTTCATCCCTATAAATTGTATTTTTTCCTAGTATAGCCTTCCTTTATTTTGCATTATTGAAAGTGAAATGATGCAAACATGGACCATGAGATAAATAATTTTGTTTATATAAATTTCAATGTGTTAATGCATTAGAGGAAGCTTAATCTATAATATTTCCATTGATGATGGTTTATGAAGGTAGGTCTTGTAACTCATACACGTTCTTGTAACCTAATTCCATGGTTCACATATTTGTGCACCTCCAAAGGGAAATAAAATATGGGTTCTTTCCCTTATGCCCTTAAGGAGATCTCTCTTCTATTCAACTAAAGTGATTGTTATTGAAGAAGGAATAGTTCTTTTAACTCAATAGTCAACCTTGGACAAGGTTTAGGAGGGAAAAAAATTTGCCAAATTACGAACATGTATAATGGAATCACCAAATTTTTGCATAGTTATCAAATCCAGATAAGAGAAATTGTGCTCATTTTAAAAATTGAAAGGGGATCCATTTGGATCATCTATTTATTGTTGGCCTATACATATGGTGATGGACCCTATGGCCATTATAATGTACATTGTAAATTATATAGATTACTTTGGTCCCTATAAATAGGGGTTAACAATATTCTTATCATATAGTTTTAATTGTAAAGTGTATCAAGTAAGATATTTGGGCTTCTTTGCACACGATGTAACCCAAGACTGTGATATGAATCCATTGTTGGTATTTCTTTGATATGAATCTATGTGTTATTGCATTTTACCTATATTTTCTCCCATAAGGTTTGTTGGTTGGGAAGTGCCTACCAATGTATCCATGTTTCCTTTTGTATTATATCTTGTGTGATGCATTTCTAGTGTAGATCATTTCTCGATCGTGTTTTTGATGAATCAGATGTTTACAATTCTTGGTATTCATATCTCTTGTGGATGTCACAAATGACTAACCGAAATTTGTGTGGTTGATACATTATACTTGGACTGATATCATGCACAATATATTCACATAATTTAGAAGTTGTATAACTGAAGCTAACCCTCCAACCGTGGAAAACCATAGTTCATTAGTTTCCCTAGAAAAATTATTTGTGTCAACTTTATGGTTATACGTAATTTGATTTTACACTTCCTTGCTTTGTTTCAAACTTTGGTTTATGTTTGCAGAAGTGGAACTAATCCTTGAAGGAGAGTATTGATACACTGCAACCTTTTGTAGTAATAGGAACTCACCAATCTTCAGGTGTGAAAAACTATGATCCAATTAGGAAGGGCCCTGTATCTACGCCCAGTGGTCCCTCTAGTTAAGGGTTTACTATTTTGATTATTTTCTTCTTGAGATGATCACTAGAAGGTGTTATGTTGCATTGAAACTCTACTTAGGCCACTAAAGGAATTCCGCGAAGAGACCTCAATATTCCCTAAAGACTAGGGGATTTTCCATAAACACCCTAGAGAGAAGATACTTTGTATAATTTTCCTTTGAATGTAGTGTTCTTTTCTCACAATTCCAACAGGTGAAATTCGCTGAAGGTAAGACCTAGAGGAAATCCACATAAACCCTTAGCTCATAGCTAAATAAAGAAAATGTTTCTTATTAGGGTTTTTGGTCAACCAATTGGTTTTTTATCCAATGACCTGATCCCCTAACTTCTTTCTAGTAAGTTGATTGATCTGCATTCTTTGTTGTAGCATAGGCTCCTTAATGTCTTAAACTTTTCACATATAATGTAGTTCCTCAAAGTCTACATTCCCATATTGGCAAAGTAGTGTTATGAATTTGAGGTAAATAAATTCAACCAACATCCGTAGTGTTGTAACCATGGCTATAATATCACTTTGTAACATACCAAACCACTCTTGTTGTTCGGGTAGTTGTATAAATCAAATTCCTCTCATATATGTTAAAATATTTCTCTAATATCTGTTATAATTTTCATAGTCATCTAACAAACTTGGTATCTACCTTTTAAGCTACACCATGAGTCCTATGAAATGACTTATGCATGCAATGTAGGGAATGCAAGTCATGTATACATAATTAATTCATGCATGATTATAAATGTGTATCTATACATACAAAGAAACACCATTCCACTTTATATTATATGCAATATTCAATTAATAATATCACAAAATTAAATTCAACCTAATAACCAATTTACCATGACACTTTTATTTACGAAAATAGGACACCAATTGACTATAAATGTTGGACGTTCTACCCAACCACAGGCTTTGTTTCACTTAATCTCTCTACAAAGAGTAACCCTTAAGACGTGGCTGTGAGACCACATAGACAAATTTTTCTTATGACTAGTTTGATCCCCTCACTCTACTCAATTCAAGGAATTTTCACTTTGTTCACTCTTACACAATCCAAACTCACCGACCCTTTTTCCTCTTTATCCTACACAAACGAAAGAAGGGGATCTCCTTATCTACCACGCAATCCCTTGGGCTATCCCACTTTCTTCTCTTCTCCAACATAGATTGGACTAAAAACCTCATTTCTAGAACTAAAGGGATTCTTTGTTATCGTTAAATTTCCTCACTTGCATTAGTTTTCCTTCCACATAGGTAGATTTTCTCACATAACTCTCATAATAGGAACAACTAGCAATCTATTATATTCATGGCAATGTAGGATTTTCCACAAGGATTCATGTAGAATAAAGGGATAATTCGTGTGCATTATTGATTCATTGAATATGTATGCATGCGCACAATTCACCGCATGGCCCATCAGAACCTCACAAAACTCACTTGCAACTCATTCCAAATATGGTTTGTATGACATAGGATGACATAAGAAAAGAATTTCGGCTAGAAATAATATAATAATTTGGCTTTGGTCCATTTAAGCACTCTTGAGCTACCTTTCTTTTCTCTCTTGTGGATTCATAGCCCCTAATGTTTTTGTTCCTCCTTGTTTGTAATGGGTGATGTATTATTATTATTAACTTTCACTGTATAATAGTTACATATTAGATTTGTTGCACTTGGCCATTTGTTGTATACACAAATATACATTGCTAATCCAAATATCAAAACTAAGGTGTTGCATCTCCCATCTCCAATAATGCTTTGAAGGATGGAGTATGTTTATGTTTTAAAAGCAAACACAACCAATTCTAGTGTTTCAATCACCCACCACTCAATATCCACCAAGTTGTAACTATTGAAATAATGTTAACATTGATAATGAAAGTATATCACAATCCTAATAATATCAAAAATTGCCAATGATCATAATCTATAATGGTGTTAAAAACTTAATTTGTGTTACATGATAAAGTAATGAATGTTTTCATTGCATTTTTTTATGCTTATTAGAAAATCAAACATCTAATAGAGAAAAATGCATAGATCTCATAAAATAAAACCATGTAGTAATTGATAACATGGTTATACTATATTTCTAAAATCATTAACATGTTATACTCTTTTTTGCAGGTTGTTACAAACCATCAAGTCAACTTTCAACGGCAATATCCAAATCAAAACTAAATTACAAATTCAAAACTTTACAAACCGCGACTAAAAAATTTGACCCCACAAATAAAATTGGTCAAGGTGGATTTGGTTCAGTCTATAAGGTAATTTCCTTATCCATTTTATATCATTGATTTTTTAAATACATTAATGATTTTACAACATCATTAAACAAAAAATATTGGACATGCTGGCAGGGAGTTATGCTAGATGGCAGACAGATCGCTGTGAAGAGATTAGTTGCTAATAGAGAAGATAGTGTCAGTGAGTTCTTCAATGAAGTGAATTTGATAAGTTGTGTTCAACATAAAAACCTAGTCAAACTTCTTGGTTGTAGTGTGGATGGCCCAGAAAAACTCTTGGTCTATGAATACCTTCCCAACAAAAGCCTTGATCACTTTCTATTTGGTAATATTTCTTCTCTATAAATTGGTTTTCCTTACAGTCAATATTCAAATTTTAGGAATTATTAATTTTGGAGTTATATTTAAGTTATTTGAGATAAAATTGCACTTTGCGACAGATGAAAACATGGGGAATGTACTAGATTGGAAGAGGAGGTTTGACATTATATTAGGAATTGCCAATGGGCTAGCATACCTCCACCAAGAATCAAATATACGTATCATCCATCGAGACATAAAAGCCAGCAATATTCTTCTAGACCACGTTTTCAAGCCTAAAATTGCAGATTTTGGATTGGTTAGATACTTCTCAGAGGATCGAACTCATCTTAGTACGGGAATCGTTGGAACCCGGTGAGAATAATTTTAATAATTGTAAAAAAGCACTCTTCATAGAAAATGTGTATAATGCTTATTTTTTCTTTTGCAGAGCTTACATGGCCCCAGAATATCTCGTTCATGGTCATTTAACAGAAAAGGTTGATGTTTATGCTTTCGGGGTGCTAGTCCTTGAGATTATTAGTGGCAGAAGGAATAAAACCTCTACACACACAAATGACATGCCATCTCTCTTAACAATGGTAATGGCCTCATCATATTCATAATATCTGTTTCTTCTTAAAATAAAATAGTAATAATATTCAAATCTATAATATATGTTTGGTGCAGGTTTGGAATTGTCATCTGTCAGACACTATTTCAAACATAATTGATCCCAATATCCAAGAAAACTACCACGAAGAAGTACTACAAGTTGTTCACATAGCGCTTCTTTGCACACAAGCATCTGCAACACTACGCCCTTCAATGTCTAATGTTATTATGTTCCTCTCTAGTAAAGACCAAAATCTTTTAGAACCCAATCCACCGCCCTTTATAGATGTCATCAATTTGCAACCAAACATTAATACTAGTATTCCATCAACCACCAATATTTCATCAAACCATTCAGACTCAAATACTAACAAATCAAAAACACATAATTTAGTTTCAAACATTGCTTCATCTTCTCATGCTCCAAATTCATTAAACACAATTTCAATGAGCTCTTTTGGTCCAAGATGAAGAAAAAAATGTTTCCGTGAGAAAATTAGCTAATCCTACATGGATGGGATTATTATATTTTATGAACCTATATTAACCTTCTTGAGAGAAGGGTACAAATTATTTTTTATTAGATTGAAATTATTCCAGTGAAAACGTATTTGATGTTATTCCATTAGAATGGATTGAAAAAAGGACATGTATTTGACATACAGTGTATTCAAATGAGAATACGCACAACAATGTTGAATTGGTACAAGAAATCTATGGATTTAATATACTATTGAAATGTGGCAATATATGGATTTACTGTATTGAATTACAATAAGTGCAGCGTTATTAATGTGGATTTATTTCAAAAATATTAATGTGGATTTATTTCAAAAAGAGTGTAGATTTTTTTTAATGAGAACATGATTGTATGAATAAAGATGTTGTCTTTCTTCCTCCCTTGTACCCTGCAATTGTAGATCGAGTGGCAAAATGTTATTTTCTTCAGTTTTTGTCCATTTCTTTTTAAGCTTGTTTTCGGCTTTTAGCATTTAGTAGGAAAAATCCTTGAAATTGGATGTCAACTCCCACTGTTGTGGAAATTTACCCAGATCTAAGGATTTAGTGTTCTAATGTAATCTAGATAAATAATGAGATGCCCAGGGTCCCACTCTCAAGAGTTTTTTAATTTTACAATGAAAAATTGGATTCTATATTAGATGGCACTAGCAGGAAAATTTGTTTATCATTTTTTAACATCAAATGTCCCATTCGTGGTTCTGTTATGTTCTACAACCTTTGATTCTCTTAAAATTTTGAGGCTGAGACTGGTCTTATGATCATGTTTGAAGTAACCCATCACATAATTCTTTCTATCTCTGATAGATGATGCAGTTCTGGCTTTCTGCAACCAATGATTATGCAGCTTGATCCTTGACTTTTGGGGCAGCAGCCATAGATCCTGGGAACTATGTCAACCAATGATTATGCAGCTTGATCCTTGATTTTTGGGGCAGCAGCCAATGATTATGCAGCCTGACCCTTGATTTTTTGGGGCAGCAGCCATAAATCCTCGGAACTATGTCTAGGAGGGCCCTGAATAATAGCCAGCCTCTTTCTCAGGCACAGCTTCACGCCTTCCGTCTGGCTTTCATCTAAGGTGGAATTCTACTCTGGCCATTTCTGCAAGATGTGGATTGTGCTTCTTCCCAAATAATTTCATATCCTTGCAAATGCACAGCCTAAGTTATATGCATCCTGGAATTTCTTTTTTTTTCAGATAGCTTCCCTCTATACGTTGGGGTTCTAATGATAGAAAGTGCTTCTAAAAAAAAATCTCTTTCATTTCTGGTCGTTAAAGACATTCCAAAGCATGGATATAGGCTTCGTAGCGTTTATTTGGAAATGTTACAAAATAATAAGTAAAAAAGAGCGTTAGCAATAAGGAAAAATATAAAATCAAATTAAAGAGCAAAGAGAAAAAAAAGCCATTCTATATTTTAAAAATTATAAAAGAATTTTTGCAAAAAGTTTTTAATAGGTATAAAAAAATATTAAATATGTTTAAAAGAACCTTTAATCACAAATTGGGTTTCAATTAGGATCATGAATATAGTATGGAATTTTTGCAAAAAGTTCTTAATAGATATAAAAATATATTAAATATGTTTAAAAAAACTTTGCATCACAAATTGGGTTTCAATTAGGATTATGAATATAGTATGATATTTTTATAAATTTTATTTGTATAAAATATTGTGAATAGTTTAGTGTTCATATGCTATGAGTTTTGTGGTTAATATGTGAATGTAAGTTTATCAAGTCAGGTCTAATAGTGGATGTCCTATAATATTGAGACCCCATCTAGGTATGGAACTTGGTTAAACCATTTATTTTAGCTTCTGGAATTTCATTAGGTTTAGGTGTTGAGGTTTGCAATTCCACCATAACTTGTAGACATTAGTAAACTTCCAAACCTTTACTATTACTTAGAGTGGTAGGTTAGTCCACATGAGGTGTGGTGATCAGTCACCATCCCCCCTCCGACATAACTTTAGGGAATAATGCCTAAACCGTGGTTGTAATACCATGTAGGAATAACAATTACTTATGGTGTAAATCACAACTATATAATTACATAGAATATCGCCATTATATAACAATGGGTGAGGTCCAATGCTGGATAAAGAACTATTACAACTAGGAAAATACAAATCCCTACATTTTGCTTAAGCGGGAATCAAAGTTGCGATAATCACAGTCGGGATTAAATTGACAAGGGTTCCAAATCGAAAATTTATTTTGATATACAATGTGAGCTTTGTGACATGGTCGTGAAATTAGTTGATTTACAAGATCAACTATCATCCATTACAGAGGAAAAAAGGTTCCTTGAAGATAAAAACAATCAATAAAGAGAAAGAAATTGGCTAATGACGAAGACCAGATGCATCTTAATGGCAGAATCGGGGAATTGGAAAGAGATTTGGATCTTGTCAACAAGGATTTTTAATCGTCAAGGGTCTTGGCAGTGGAGAAATATTGTCAGTTAAATGATTTACAATACTGCTTTCACACCTTGGTGATGTAAAAAGGTGCCTCCATGATAAAAGCAACTCTTTAAGGACTGAATTAAACAATTGTATAATGGTTTTAGAGAAAATTCTCCAGTGTTCGGACAAGATAAGGGAATTGAAGAGTGCTTTAGAATCTGTCAACAAGGATCTTGATTCCAAAGATATGCAGTTCCAGCAATTGATGGCAGAACGTCAGCGTTTGCTTGAACATGTGCATGAAAAAGGAAAATCAGACAGTGTGGATGATAATGGAATTATTGACAGTGGGCATGGAAAGGAGAACACTAACAAAGTCCATGAAAATTGAGAACCAACAGGTGTGTACACAAATGAAAAGCCCAACAATGTTATTGAAAATCAACTGCCAAAGCAACGACGAGGAAAGGGAAAATCTAGAAGGTGATAAAAATAATTTTTTTGAACAAAAGATTTTCCGTATAACCAACTTTGAGGAAATTTCGTACAAATTTATGTATCAAGTAACATTTAGCCTTTTTTTTAAAGGTTGTTATTTCTAAATTTAGGCTTTTTTGAAGGTTGTTCTTTCTAAATTTACAGTGTTAGGTTGTCTAATTATGTTCATATAGATCAAAATCAATGGTTGTTCGAGTAAATTTGTTGTTACAATTACCACAAAGCCACCCCACTGGTGGTAAAACTAGGTTGTTTTCCAAATCTATATCAATTATATTTCATGTATTTTTATTTACTTTAAAACTATGAGACTAGTGTTTCTTAAGTGTATCCTTACTATTTTGGATTGCTCCTATGTTATGAATACATATGGAATAAATATGTTGATATGAATTGGGTGCATTTATTTTCGATTGGTGAATTCGAAATCTAGATGTATGAATGGAATGATAAATTATCATGATAAGAATTTCGGTTTCATTTCATAGTGACATTAGGTTAATGAGAATATATTTGACCAGCACATAGTTGCGAAGATATCCATGTATAATTAGTATGAAAACCCATCTAAAAAACTCAATTTAACATATGCTTTAGTTTGGCTTGAATTGATTTATAGTTCACGTTTTAATGTGCATGTGGGAAGTTGCTTGTTTCATTTTTCTTTTAGTTTTTTAAGTTGATATCTCATCAAATTTGTTTGTTCACTAAGCTTATTCCATATTTATTTGAGATTGTATCAATATGCATCAATGAAACATAGTTAAGTTTCTTTAGTCAATGAAATATCGACTTTTTGGTGAGAATTTTCCATATCCACTTTTGATATCATTTGGTGATCCTAGATTTTTGGTAAGCACTTTCCATGTAAATTTTTGGTATTATTGGTGATCCTACCAGTATTTGCTTTTAGTATTTAAGCCTATATGGTTTTATTAAATGTATTATATTTTTTGGATGTTTAGTTTGATGTGTAAATTAGTTAAATATTTTCTATTTGATATTATTTTATGATCCAATGAACTATCAACATTCAAAATTTACAATGTAAGATTCAATTTCAACATATGAACCTGAGTAAATATTTTATTTTGGGAATGTGTTATATTATTTATATAGTTAGCCTCATGTGCAAATTAGGTGATTGAATGTTATATGTAAGAATGTCTTGGTGTTTATAAAAAAATAGGATTTCCAATATATATAAATCTTAGATTAGATATAATACATAATTCAACAGGGACCCTTTGTTTGCTCGGTTTCTATTTCCAGTCCCAATCCATGTGCGGCAACTCAAACCACAAGACCAATGCCTAATATTTGCATTAGATGGTTGCGGGAAAATAGCCAGTTTGAAGATGGAGATATTATCTGGTTTCAGAGGGCTCTTGTTATAGATGAGAAGGTTTTCTTGGTGCCTACCGAGCCTCTCATTGAACAGCCAACTGATGTCATCAGAGCACACTCAAACTTTGAGGTACGTCGATGCTAGGGGGAGGGAGATAACCGAACACTTGATCATGATAAAGACAAAAAATTTGCAGTAGGCATGAACACTTTGGAAAGAACAAAATTAGGTATTACATCTCCAATTGTAGTCTTTGAGGAAACATATTTTATTTTAAGATAAAGATCTTTTTATAACATTGTTAATGGGGTTTATATAGCATGAAAAATAAGGTCCAATAAAGCTACCAGTGCTATGGGAAGAAAAATTGAACTTTATATTACGTTGTTGCTCATATTCAATAGACTTTCAAGGTATGGAAGTTGATCATCATAAAAGAAAAATACAATTTTCTATGTTACAAAAAAATGAACTAGGCATATGGCATGTATTTCCTGTAGCACTAAAAGAAAAACACAATTTTCTATGTTATAGAAAAATGAACTAGGCATATGACATGTATTTCCTGTAGCACTTTTGGTGTTGGTGTTTAAATTAAATGATCTTAAATCGAAAAGTGAAATTTTAAGAGTTGAAGCTTTTGATGATAGAAGGCTTTGGTTATGTATGATGAATGTGTTGGTAGAATCACAGGTTTTTGTAAATATTTGTTGAAAGAACAAGGAAAGCAATACCAAAGTTTATATTTCTGGCAAGTCCCAGAATAATCGATGATTCACATTGTTTCGTACTTAAATTAAAAAAATAAAATAAATAAATAAATAAATAAATAAATTGATAGGTCAATGAAATCAAAGTTTAATTAATGGAGAGTCCATGAAAGACACTTTAAATATATTATTTTATTTTCAAATGGGTCAATACTTCTATTTTTTTTGCTTAACCTATTACTTTATAACATTGTCATAGCCAATTGAACTACTCCCATAGATTCCATTACCTTTATTTTCATAACTATATTGTACATCGTTTTTTTTCTTACTTTTATGAATATGTAATGCTATTCATTAATCATTATTATAATTTACAAAAATATTTTAATAATTATCCAACCACCAAAATATTCTATTATCAACCCCATAAAAATATATTTTATTAATAATTTTGATACCATCGACTTATTAAGCACGACATCTCTGCAAAATCTTTCATATCAACCCTCTCTCAACCATTTTTCAATTCTAAACAACATGCACACTAAGCCAACAAACTCAAGCTACACAAGTTGGTTTACACATGTTTCTATGCAAATTTCGGAGGAAAGACGTTTGCTCACGCTATAATATAAAAATAATAATTCTATTGTGAACATATAATTCTGTTGTGAAAATAATATTTCTATTATGAATTTATAATCCAATCATTTTAATTGAGTTTAAATGGTGGTTTCTAATAGTATTTTATTAGAGGTATATCAAATTAGTGGTTTTAGTTTAAGCTCTCTCTCTCTCTCTCTCTCTCTCTCTCTCTCTCTCTCTCTACCTCTCTCTCTCTATATATATATATATATATATATACTATATATATATATATTATATATATATATATAACTTGTTATATTTAATAAAGATCCATATAAATAAAATATGCCAAAACATATGGCATATCGCATACAATGTGTTCTTCATATAATTTTTCCAATTTAAGAAACCTATCGGCCTTTCTTTACACCTTTTGGGGTAATTGCTAGTCTATTCCATTTGTGCATTCTAAGTCCATTTGCACACTTTTACCTTTTCATTATTTGTCTTGAAAAGACTGTACATGGAAGTGTATAGATCACTCTGACGGAAAATGGATGTGTAATAGATTATCACTTTAAGAGAATTTTATATGAAACAAAATAAAATTTTTGATAAATTAAAGAAGAAGATGTGAGGTCATTTAATTTCATAAAAAAGTAACAACTAAGAATTAAATAATTATTTATACAAAACAATATAACATTGTGAGAAAATACTTTTTAAAATTAAAAAGATAGAAATATATAAATACAAAATAGTTTTGTGTTACACCCAAAATTACATCGAAAGGGGGTAAATCAGTGTAATGGAAAATTTATCATTTCAAAACCATTTCATCTATAATTGAACATTTGGAAATGAATCATAACAATGAATGAAATTGTGCATCAAGAAACCATATCACATCAACAAATAAGAACACCAGCTTTTATGTGGAAACCTTTGCAGGAAAAAACCACAAATTCTTTTTTTCTTCTTCAATTTTATTACATAGATTTGTAGGCACCAACCCCTAAAATGTGCGAACACCTACTTGCAATAAGCTAAAACATGATTGAGGCACCAACCTCTATGGAGGAATCCAACTCCTTCTTCAACCTATTGTGGAACACTTTTCACAATATTCCATACTAGATCCACAAGCTCAAATCATAACCAAACCAACTTTCCTTTTGTTCATATGTAAAAAAACTTGTACATGTGCTCATATTGCCAATAACCATGACCTCCTAATCTCAACAATTGTTTATGGCTTCTCTTTATCAAATTACAAATAATTCCAACCTATAGTCTCCTTTCAAAATCATTTTGCACTCAATTTGACCCCCAAAACATTAGAAAATACTAGTTTTTCTACAAAATAGTTATTTCTAGCCCACATTCTACAAATTCAAAAGATATGGTGTTCTTTTATACAAAATGGTTACCTCTGGTTGGCTTAAATGTTCAACAAAATTATTATCCATCGAAAAAAAAAAAAAAAAAAATCAACCCTCTGCCAAGCTCAAACCCTCGACTTCGTGAACGAGCGACTATACACCAACCAATTGTGCTACACATCCCTTATACAAGATCGAACCATCGAATTCATTTGAATGTTCCATGTCAAGGAAACTAATTGGTGCTTCTCCACATCAAAGCAACCAACCAACTTGTGCTTGTAGTTCTTTCCACATTAGGGTGACCATCTGAAGTGTTCTCTCAATTCTTTCAACGTTAGGGAAACTTGTCAGCTCGTACTCTTGGTGTTCTCCGTATTAGGCCAACCAATTGAAGTGTGCTCTAGGCACTCTCCATGTCACACTAGAATGAACCAATCAATGTAACCATGCTCACAACACTCTTTGTGTCACAATAGAATGAACCAATCATCATAATCATGCTCTCATCACTCTCCATGTCACACCAAAATAACCAATCAATAGAATCGTGCTCACAACACTCTTTGTGTCACACTAGAATGAGCTAATCAAAATCATGCTCTTGACACTCTCCATGTCACACTAGAACAACCAATCAAGAGATCCATGCTCTTGAGACTCTCCACATCAACCAAAATGAGAAAATCAATAGAACCAATCAATAAGATTGTGCTCTAGAGGTTCTTCATGTCACTGCTAATAAAATAATCATGCTCTTGGCACTCTCCACGTCAACCAGAAAAAACCAATCATAAAAAAGAATCAATATGATTGTGCTCTCAAGCTTATCCATGTCATGCTAATAAAAAGAATTGTTCTCTCAGCACTCTCCACATCAACTTGAACCAACTAAAAAAATGTTCTCTCGGCAATCTCACCACATGGTTTCAACCCTACAACTATCCAAAACATGATGCCTTAGAGTAGCCACAAAGGCTAGGCATTCACCTTGTTCTCCAAGCTCTCATTCAATGCTCATAAGTCACAAACCATTCCTCAATTGTTGATTTTATTAGTGTAATTACGATTAGCACAATATTTCTAAATTTTTGATAATTAATTTTGACATAGATCTTCTTTTAACTTATTCCAATATACAATTTAGCAATTATACTTCAAAAATTCAACCATAAAGAACAATGGAATAGTAGAGATCACAACACACATAATAAAACAAGATTTACCTTGGGAAAACCCACAAAGGGGAAAACCCAATAACCTTGTTCAATAGAGAAATTATTCTTCTTCAATGAAAGACACGCCTAGACCTATGGTCAGACCTAGCCTTCTCCTCCAATTCAAGTCACCTATTCTGATCATGCACTTCACTCTGCTTATCTAACCCATAATTTTGGCCCTCCTATAATAGCCAGTTTCCCTAGAAATTTCATTCGTGCAACAGTTGCCCCAGTAACCCAAAATGTTTGGCTCCATACAAAATTTACCTTGCAAAAAATGTGAACCATAGATAGAAAGAGACTAAACCACATGTGTGAGTTTTCAAGAGAGAGAGAGAGAGAGATTTCGGCCTCCTTATTCGTCCTACTTCTTCCTTCTTATCCTTCAGTTGCTTGCCTAGAAACTGTATTGTATGAGAGAATGTGAATGTCCAAATGGAGGAGGTTGAGTGCCGTTAGATAGTAATATGTCTTGGGTGAGTGGATGTGTCTCTTGGCCAAGGATGACTTAACTTGGAGGGAAGTTGACTTGTCACTTTTGGAGCTAAAATTTACATTTCGAAAATTGAAATTTTCATCTTTAAAAAATCGCAATGGGACTTCGACTTAAAATAATTTTTTCTTTGACTCAATCATTTATAAATATGATTTACATTGATAAATACAACTATATCAAGTGAAAAAATGTACATTATGGAATCTAACCATGGTTACAAATTCAACACTCTCTCTTAACTAGGGAGGTATTCATAATCAGTGTCATAGGTATTATTAGATTGAAAAATTTAACTAAATAAAAAGGTTATCCATCATTACCAGCATCATCATTTATCTTCAACATTCACTAGTGGTCATATCTAGGGCAATACCAAACCCATGGAAATGTTATCATCATATCAGGACTCACTCCTCTAGAGTGATTACTCTTCGAAATCCATGGCCTCTTCCTAGGCCAAAATGTTGAGACCCTCAACTAGCAAGCACTCACTCACCATTCCTAGTGAGCACTTTGGGCCAAGACCTCACTCAACCCCTTCCTAGTTGGTAAACATGTCTAGATGTTAACAGGACCTCACTCCACCCTACCCTGTGTGTGATCAGTGTCCAAGACCTCAATCCACCCTTCCCGATGTGTGATCAGTGTCCTGATGTTGAAGGACCTCACACCACCATGCTTGGTTTGTGATCAAGGTCTAGGACCTCACTCCACCCTTCCTGGTGTGTGATCAGAGTCCAAATGTTGAATGACCTCACTCCACAATACGTAATGTGTGATCAGGGTCTTGTACCTCACTCCACCATTCTTGGTGTGTGCTCAAGGTCCTCCTCTAAGAGAGACTCACTCAACACTTCCTGTTGAGCCGTCTATGTCTTTTGGACCCATTCTCCCTTCCAGGATACTATTCATCTATGCTACAGACATATTAGCACTTCCTCTTAATGAGAGGGGTAATCTGCACGAGGTCCATCTTATATCTTGACAATGGCTTCGTTAGAATGTCATTTGGCTCATCGGTGGAGATGTAATCAAGCCTTATTACTCTCCTATGCACCATGTCATGGATGTAGTGGTACTTAATCTTAAATTTGCTTCAACCTCTCATGGAACAAAGGATTCTTGGAAAGCTTCACATAGATTTTATTATTGTAGTGTATCACCGTTGGTTACAACTCTTGGCCGAACAATCATGTCAACAACTTTCAGATTCATACTACTTTAGTACAAGCCTCATTAGTTGTGATGTACTATGCTTCAGCAATGCTGAGTGAAATCAACCTTTGCTTCCTACTCATTTGTTATCCTCCACAATATCCCAAGGCTAAAAGGAGATCAATGGAGGTAACCTCAAACCACTTAGGGTTCAGCAGTTAGCCCTGCCAAACCAGAGAGGGGTCTCTCTATGGGCTCATAGCTAATGATGACTAGAATGGGGAAAGATGTTAAGCTAGTTATTCCAGTATTAGGGTTTAAATATTTTAGGGTTTTGCCAGATCAGGAGTGAAAATTAGGCAGCTGCAAGAGATATAAATGATAAGGGTAGGTATGCCTTTGTGATACTTTGGGGTTTTGTCAATGTAGTGTAGAGTGGAAAAACGAAGATCAAAATTAGCATGGAAAGCATGAATTCATTTATCAAAAGATAGGTGACATAAACATGAAATTCCTAACAAAACATAGCTTAAACTTAAGAATTATGTTTAAAACCTCTTAGGAAAGTCACTGAAAAGTATAGGTATGATGAAATTATCATTCATATAAAACTATAACAGAGAGAAAAAATTATCACAAACTCATAACACAAGAATTCTTGAATAATAGTTGCAACTGTCCTTTGATTTCCTGTGAAAAAGATAATGAAATACAAGCTCCAAAAGTTCTACTCATTAATGTCCAACCTTGAATCTGACTGAAAACTAGATACATATAGACCACAAAACCATATTCTCCTCTCTCAAGGGTTGAATTCCTTAGTATAGAATCAGTTTACAAAAATTCCTCTAACCAATCCTAATGACTAGGGAGGTTAAAACAAATCCCCAAATTGGCCTTAAACTAATTCATCTGACCATAAACACTATTACAAGCATGAATCTACTCATTTCTTACCCTAAAAAAAATAATTACATCTCAATAGATCTTTATCACATCAAACATGAGTAATTACATCAAGGAAACTTGAAACTGACTGAGAAAAATGGAAAAAAAGTGATTTCCAAGCAAAAACTTAGTGAATCTGCAGAAAACGTATCGTGTTTCTTGTAAGTGACTTTTGGAGGGGTTCCCGAGCTCCAAATCAAGATCTGAAAAATGATGGAGAAATATTTTTCTATATGCTACACCATAGAATCTTCAAGAACTAAAAAATATTGTTTCTAGACCTCAAAAAACCATTTCTCCCATAGCTACTCCAAAAACGGAGCGTGCCTCTGAAAAACATGGCAAAAAGGTGTTTTTTGGTACCTTTTCTTACTTTTTGACTTAGAAAAAGTTGCTGACATGGATCTCCTGCTAAATAAATTTAATTTTCAGGTAATAATAAATCCAAAAAGTAAACCTTTTGTCAAATGGAGGCCCCCAACAAAAACGTAACGTGGGGCACACTATCTTTTTGGACAAAAAAATGTGTAATTTTTTTGGGTTTTTTGCAAACATAGGCCTCAAATATGGAAAAATATCTCTCTAAAAATGAAACCTTTTGTAAAACTGGGAGAGGTTTTGGTATATAAGGATTTTTTGAAGAAAACCCTCTCTCGGTTTCTGGAAATTGATTTTGATTTTCTTGGAATACGTGCCAAAACATCATCACTAAAATAGGAAATTAACTTGGAAATTTTTTATTTTCTGAAACACGTCTCCACGAAAGTTGCATATATAGTAATATATGATACCTGTGTAAAAACTTAAGGAGGTTTTTTTTATTTCTTATATTATTGACAAAAACCTCTTTCACTTTTGTGAAATTCATTTTCCTTACTTCAAAAATTGATTTTGACATAAAACTTTCCCTATGTGTGGCAAATGACCTCAAAATCCTAAAAATTATGCCAATCACCTCTGTTGATATGATGAATTCTATCCCTAATATTGTGGCTTTTCTTCTTTTAAAGTTAGTGGCAAAGAGTCTTATCAACTTGGCATGGTATCCCATTTGTTGAATTTTCTCACAAAACCATAAACAGCCCACCTTTTGGAAACATTGCCTGGCAAATGTTGAAGACCTCAATTATTTGGTGTCAAGTGGCTCAAACCTTGAAACATGACCTCCTTTTTTGTATGTCTTCTTTCCTCCCTCCATTGTTCAGAATTGCAAGGCAAAAACCCCAACCACAGAGACAGGAAAACGAAGTTTTTAGAGGAAGCAGGGGATTGGGATTAGTATATTTAGGTGAGGGAATGAATGGGTTAGGGAAGAGATATGTGGGTAAGAAAAATTGGGGAGGTAGGGAGATGTGTTAGGAAGTTTAGGGAGGTGGAAAATGATTAAAATGGTGAAGGGATTGTTGTAGGGAATTTAAACACAATCCTAACCCTAAGACTGTAAAAAATGGAGCGTGGAGACTAGGGTTAGGCCTAGGGGTTAGGGAAATGAGTGAGGAAGGGTAATGATGGTTGTGGGGGGTGTATTTGGGTGTGGAGGAGGGTATAAAAGGTAGTGAACTAGGTATATTTTCTTTCAACCCAAACTATGGAGCTCACCCACCAAAAACATAGCGTGGGGACTATGGGAGGGTTTCTCCACTGAAAAGATGAAATAAATGTTGATAGGAGGTGGTAAGAGCTTTAACTTACTTTTCAATAGGTTGATGGAACCTTCATTGGCCATGGAAAACCTCTGGATATGTATTCTTTGCCTCTAGAAGTGAAAACGTAGCGAAGGGTAAAAAATGCAATGTGGTTGGCTGAAAATGCAACGTGGAGCTTTGGAGGGGTGCCAATCACATTTTGAGGGTGTACTTTGATGAATGCTATACTAAGATGGACTTTTCTAGTGAATTAGTGCTCAATTCCAATGGAATGAGTGAAAGAAATTCTTGTATGGTCTCCTATAAGAGTTAAATTGACTTTTTTGCATATGTCATGACATGACATCATACTTCATTTTGAAACCAAAAGTGAAGTGTTTTGTAGTAATACCTTTATGAACTGAAGTAGTACCTTTACCTTTATTACATATGCCTCTTGAGATGCTAACTCGCTTATGTGTGGACTCAAGACCATAAACATGGCTTTTTTTAGTTTAAAACTAACATAATGATGACAATTACATGTGATGGCCTAGACCAAGACCTATATGATTATTTGACTAATCCATGACCTGTAACACTTGAAAAATGACATGGCCATGATGAATAATGATAACCATGAATGTTGAAGGGAGTAGCACTAACCTATACACACCAACCAATGATCAAATTTTTTTATTTGAATACCTACTGAAATCGTAGAAAACTTGACCTTGGACCCTAACAAAAACTTTGAAAGAGAACATTTGATCATTGGTGACTAGCAAGTCTGACAGAAAATAACATTGCCCACAACATCATAGTAGATCCTAAACTAAAGCATAATCTCAAGGTACTCTTTCTATCCTCAACTCTTATTTCCCAATTAGCATTTGTGTATCCCTTAAGTTGTGCATCCTTGTTTGTAAAAAATCTCAAGCCATAATTTATTATACCATGCAAATATCTTAAAACGTGCTTTGCTACAATCCAATGGTCATGTCTCAGTTCAACCTGGAACTAGCTCAAAGTATTCACAATAAAGCATATGTTTGGCCTAGTGTTAACCAAATACATCAGTGAACCAATCAACTCTAGGTACATAGATAGATCTACCAATTTGGAGGACACAACCTCTTAACTTCTTCAAGTTAGTCACCATAGGAGTCGCCATATATTTTTGATCCATCATACCAAATCTCTGAAGGATCTCTAACACATATTTTCCTTGACCAAGGAATACTTCACCAATTTTCTACCATACTTCTAATCCCAAATGATAGTGCATCAACCCAAGATCCTTCATATCGAACTCAAAATCCAACTACTTCTTACATTGAATGATAAGAGGCTCGAAACTTGTCAAAAACAATTCATCGACATATAATAATAAGATGACAGGTGCATTCTTCACAACCTTAAAGCAAAGGTTTGGATCAACTTCACTCTTGGTAAATCCCAGTCTCATCATAT
This sequence comes from Pinus taeda, assembly GCA_000404065.3. Taxonomy (NCBI): domain Eukaryota; kingdom Viridiplantae; phylum Streptophyta; class Pinopsida; order Pinales; family Pinaceae; genus Pinus; species Pinus taeda. Next base: position 18,490 of record APFE030819989.1, on the reverse strand, counting down.
AGTTGTCAATACGAGCATACTAAGCTCTTAGAGATTCCTTGAGTCCATACAAGGCCTTCTTCAACTTGCAAACATGACATTCCTTTCCATATATCTCAAAGCCTTGAGGTTTTTTTATGTTCACCTCTTCCTCAATCACATCATTGAGGAACGTAGTATTCACATCCATTTGGTGAAATTTCCATCCCAACGAAGCGGCAAGAGAAATGATGGATCTAACAGAGGTGTACCTAACATTGGAGAAAAGGTATCATCATAGTGTTCTCCCTCTTTCTAGGAGAATCCTCTAGCCATGAACCACCCATTTTATTTGTCAATACTACGATCTACAACATGATTAATCTTGTATATCCACTTCGAAGTCACCACTGACTTCCCTTCAGACCTTGGAACAATCTCCCAAGCATCATTTTTCATGATTGATTGGTACTCTTCATTCATCACTTCCTTCAACACATGTTGGCTAGTTGCATCTTCATATGCGGAAGGTTCTACATCAATTAGTTTTGTCACAAGAGCTACATAGATTGCGAATCTCTTAGATTTCTTCAATTCCTTAGATGTGCCATTAGAAGTTGCATGTCATTTTGCCTATTCTCTTCTTGATATTTGGAACTATGAATGGTTTTGTTGGATCTTGAGGCCCTTCTAGCCTTCCGATACATTATGTAGAAATCAAATGCTCCTCCCTTGAGGTCTCCTACTTCACTTCATCTAAGAAATCTATGAAGACTTCCTTAGATTTTCAATATTCCACTTTCACATGAAAGGTGACATCTCGACTGACCTCAATCCATTGTTTATATGGAATGTATACTCTATAAGCCTTCGATGATTCATTGTATCCAACAAATATGTCTTTCTTTCCTGAAGGCTCAAGGTTGTTACTCTTATCCTTAGGAACATGAATATATACAGGACAACCAAAGATCCTCATATGGCTAATCTTTGGCTTCCTTTTAGAGAAAGCTTCTTCTGGAGTCATACCTTCCATAGATTTATGAGGACTTGTATTTTGAATGTACATAGTTATATGTGATGCTTCCCCCCATAAGAACATTGGAAAGTCCAAATCATGCATCGTGGCCTTAACATATTCTTCAATGGACTTGTTCTTTCATTCTGCTACACCATTCTATTGTGGATTATATGGGACAATTAGATCCCTCTTAATCCCATCCTAATTGTAGAAAGCAACAAGCTCCTTCGAGGTGTATTCTCCTCCACTTTCAGATCTTAGTATCTTGATCTTCCTACCTGTCAAGTTTTCCACTTCAACTTTGAATTCCTAGAACTTTTCGAATACCTCATCCTTAACCTTCAAGAGATATACCCATTTCTTATGGGAGAAGTCATCAATAAATGTCACATAGTACAATGAACCACCAAGATAGTTCATGGGAATCATACCACATACATCAAAATGAATCAATTCCAAAGCTTCCTTAAATCTATTGCCAATGTGTGGAAATGGTTTCTTGATTTTATTCCCAATAGCACAACCTTTGCATACACCATCATTATTTATTTGTAGTTCAGGGACCCATAACACTATTTGACTCAACTCAGGCAATGCCCTAAAATGAAGATGTCCATACCTTTTGTTCCATAATTCACTTGGATTTATTTTGTCATGTAGTAGTGCTTGATCTTGTTGACTTATAAGTTTATACATTCTTCCATCATGAATCCCAATAACCTTAGCATTATCTATATTAGGGCCCTTGGACCAAAGAAGTAATTTACATCCTCAAAAGTAACTCTATCTCATTTATCTTCTAAAATAGAAATTGAGACAAGATTCTTTTTGAAACCTTATACATAAACATTGTTGAGATGTACATGGTTACCAAATTATAGCTCTATGGATGCCTTTCCAACTCCTTTGACGGCATCGTTGTTATTATCTCTCAGTTCAACCCTTTGAGGCAACTTTTTTTCTGTCATGCTTGAAAGATTCCCACACTCTTTGTTCATGAGAACTGATTCTCCACTATCTACCAGCCACATGTCATCATCATATGCAAAGGAACCTATCAAGGAAGAACAGTAAAAGAAATCCTTTTTCAGCTTTGACCTTATTTTTTTTCATCTTCAACATCTGTTGTAGAAGCGTTTTGTTTCCCTTTTCTCTTCTTGTTACTGGCCATATTAGGAAAATGTCTCTTGAAATTTCCATATTCCTAACAACCATAACATTGGATATTTCATAATTATTTCCTCTTCTAAGAGGATGAATATCCCTTTCCTGACTTCTTATGTTGAGTTCCAAACTTCTTCTTTCCCTTATTCTTGAAATGAGCTACAAGGGCTTGAAATTCCTTATCTTGACAGTTTGTGGTCATCAATGTTTCTTCTTCTTGAGCACAAGATGTCCAAACTTGTTCAAATGTAGGAGCTTCCTTCCAACTTCTTTTACATGCTACAAAATCATCTCATGATCTAGGAAGACCATTGAGTGTTGTAATCACTACTTCTTGATCAGGAAATGATTCTCCAATTTCCTGGATCTGGTATATTATTTGAGAAATCCTTACGAAGTAAGAAGCCACAATGTCATCATTAGTCATCCTTGTATTTCGAAGTTCATTCTTCAAGCTCATTGATTGACCAACATTCTTGATAGCGTAGAGATTCATTAGGGGATCATACATCTTCTTTTAAGTATCAAGTTTTACAAAGTAGGGAACCAAGTGATCCCTAATTGCATTTATTATAAGAATCATAGCATTGATTTCATCCTCCTTGAACTTTTCTTTCCCTACTTCATCAACCGGTTCAATAACCTTCCCTATTACGATATCCAAAACCTTGTTCTTGGAAAGAAGAATATCTATCCTAACTTTCCAAGCTTCTAAAGTTAGATTCTCCCTATAACTTGTTTTCTAATTTCATGAAAGAATCCATCTATAAGGACTTAAATAATATGCTCTCTAGGGTTTTTTCAAGGTGATCTCAATGTTCCCTTTTTCCTTCACTAGAGCTTTGGTTCCATGTTGATTTTCTTAGTGCAATTAGGGTTAGCACAATATTTCTAAAATTCTGATAATTACTTTTGATGCAGATATTTTTTTTAACTTCCAATATATCATTCAATGATCATACTTCAGAAATTCAACCATAAATAACAATGGAACAATAGAGATCAAAACGCACAAAAGAAGACAATATTTACCTTGGGAAATCACACAAAGTGGAAAAACCCAATAATATTTTTCAATAGAGAAATTATTCTTGTTCAATGAGAGACACACCTAGACATATGGTCAAACCTAGCCTTCTCCTCCAAGTAAAGTTGACCAATCTGATCCTTCACTTCACTATGTCTATCTAACCCAAAATTGTGACCCTCCTCGAATAGTTAGTTGCCCTAGAAACTTTAGTCCTACAATAGTTTCCCCAGAAAAAATGTGAAGCAAAAAGAGGGAGACTAAACCACATGTGTAATTTTGCAAGAGAAAGAGAGAGAGGGAGATTTCGACCTCCTTCTTCATCCTTCTTATCCTTTGCTTGCTTGCTCAGAAACTATCTTGTGTGAAAGAATGAAAATATCCAAATGGAGTAGTTCAAGATTCCTTTATATAGTAGTATGTCTTGGGTGAATGGACGTGTCTCTTAACTGGGGCTGAATTTACTTGGAGGGAAACTGACTTGTCACTTTTGGAGCTAAAATTTACATTTTAAAAATTCAAATTTTCATCTTTAAAAAGTCGCAATGGGACTTTGACTCAAAATAAATTTTCCTTTGACTCAAGCATTTATAAATATGCTTTACAATGATAAATACAATTACATCAAGTGACAAAATGTACATTATAAAAATTGACCATAGTTACAAATTCAAAATCAATATATACATGACAAGAGCATTATTTCAAGGAATAGGATGACCTTTAGATTCCCATGGGACCACGTCAAATGATCGAGATCTAAGGGTTGTTAGACACCTAAATGTTGATGTCATCATGACATCATACCTACCATATGGCACATTTTAATTGGGCCACATGTCGCCAAGACTTGCCCTATTAACCGACTAAAAATGTTATATTGGCATGCCATGTGGGATCATGACAAGATTCCATGTCATTCATGTCATGCCACATCATCATCACTTTCCACATCATCATTTCCCGCAATGTCATCTCCTTTGAGCCTATCATAAGCCATCACATGTCATTGTTCTTCTACCTGTATGCCCATTAGTTGTCTACCACATGTCAACATGTCATTGGGCCGAATAAAACCATGTGGAATATATGGTGATTTCATTCCTTGTTAAACATCATGCATCTCTCCATATAATCCACCATACATGTTACTCATCATCAGATCATTCAAAAGGTGCACAATGTTTAGCTGTATTAAATAGTTTTCATGTTTGTGTGCCTAATTCCTTCGATTTTTTGGCAAATTTTGGACATTCCCTGAACATGCGTGATCTTTAACAAATTTGGTGATTTTCAAATGGATTAGGTTTTTTTGTTCCTTATTATAGCTTCCAACTTCAATTTGATCATAACTTCTTGTCCAAGAGGATTTTGTCCAAGTGTGATATACCATTGGAAAGGTATCAAAGAGGACTAGCTAACCATACCATCCATAGATTCATTTGGGAATCGTGACTTTGATAAAAACTCCAAAAACTTCAGATCATTTTGGCTTCATGTGATGAAGGTTATTTCTGGGAAAACTAGTGTCTTTTCGAATGACTAGCCCTCTAGGTTTGGCAGCTACCCTAGAAATGTTGGGTATACGACCAAAGTCCCACATTGACTACAAGTGGGGAGGATCATGGGTATATAAGGATGGACAAATATCTCCATTGGTATGAGGATGTTTGGGGGTAAAGCCCAAAAACAAATCCATGAGGACGTAGGCCCAAAGTGGACAATATCATACCATTGTGGAGATATGTTGTGTCCAGAGTTCTTACAAGTGGTATCAGAGCCAAGTTCAATTGTTCTTCAAGGATGACGATGAAGATGAGAAACAGCTAGGTCCAAAAGAGGAGTCATTGTCCAGCAAATGAAGCAGCGATGGAGTTGCTACAATCATTCTCCAAGTGGGGGATTGTTGTATGTGGAGCATGATTGTTCAGAGGTCTTTGTTTTAGTCATATGTATACCCCAGGAAGTTTGTGCACCCCTCCATGCGGGGGGGTGCGGGGGGGATTTGTCCCCCCCGCGGGGGTTCGGGGGCAGCGCCCCCTAAGCTAAAAACAGATGTAAATTTGCCTTGTAAAAGTATAGTAATTTCTAGTCAATATAGGCCGTTCATTAGGCGGATGATCTGACGGTAGAACTTATGTTTAGTTTAGGGTTTTTTGCCCTAGAAGGAAACCCCTCTCTTTGTATGAGGGCATTGTATTTGAGGTTGTGTAATAGATGTGTATTTGATGAGTGAGCGAGAAACAGAGAGGTGAGACTGTGAGAGAAAACAGAGGATATTACAGCGGATTTACTGTAGGTTGTGTCTCTTCATTTTGCTGGATAATAGAAAGGAAGGACTGGCTGTTTGGGGTGGACGTAGCCCAAACTGGGTGAACCACGTATATCTATGTCTCTCTTGTTTTATGCATTTTCTGTGTTTATATTTCTACAATATTTTATGTGTTCCATTGCTCTGTAATATATAATTTTCTAACAACTGGTATCAGAGCCATGCCCTGAAGTTAGCCAAGTGGATGAATCCTCGGAATGCCGAACAAAGGTGGTGGGCCCCGGTGATATCACGATGGGATTCGTGGATGAACTCGGTTAGACAGGCGGTGTGCTCCGGATTCTTCATGGATGGGTGTTGGTCCTAACACGGTGAAGAGGAGTTGACCTGGGATAGAGCAAGCTCTTGAGGCAAGTGGTGTTCCATGTAAGGCGTGTGCTTCCAACGCATTGGAGCGGAGAATCCTGGTTGGTAGAGAGTGGACGGATGGATAATTGTTTGAGGGGAGGCTCGATGGTCCTTTGTTCGAGGGGAGGATTGCTAGATATACGACCAAAGTCCCACATTAACAACTGGTAACTGAGCCAAAGGTGTATTTGGTTGATAAAATTGCAGGAAAGAAGGGTTCCTTGTTTAAGTGGGAGAATGGCAGAAGATGGTAAGTTTAGGGTCGAGAAATTTAACGGCCAAAACTTCTCATTGTGGAAGATGCAGATGGAAGATTATCTGTACCAGAAAGATCTATACCTACCATTGGGTGGAAAATCAAAGATGCCGACGGGTATGAAAGATGAAGAATGGAACCTTCTCGATAGAAAGGCACTCGGAGCAATACGGTTGTGCCTTGCAGCGTCAGTTGCCTTCAACATTTCCAAGGAAACAATGACAGAGGGTTTGATTAAGACATTGGAGAAACTATATGAAAAACCCTCAGCCTCAAACAAGGTATTTCTTATGAAACAATTATTTAATATGAAGATGTCGGAAGGTGGATCTGTTGCAGATCATTTAAATGATTTTAATACTATTACAAGTCAGTTATGTTCTGCAGGGGTAAACTTTGATGATGAAGTTAGAGCTCTATTATTCTTGTTCTCATTGCCAAAAGGTTGGAATGGTTTAGTAATGGCCATTAGTAACTCTGTGTCTAGATCTAGTACTTTAAAGTTTGATGATGTTGTCGTCGCTATCCTTGGCGAGGAAATGCGACGGAAAAGCTCTGGTGAGACATCGGGAAATGCTTTGAGTGCAAAGTCTAGGGGAAGAAAAATGGAAAGAGGAAAGAGCTCAGGATATCGCAGTAAATCAAGGAAAGGCAGATCCAAGTCGAGATTGGGGATAGTGTGTTGGAAATGTGGAAAGAAAGGACACCTAAAGAAATATTGTAGATCTTGGAAGGGAAAAGAAGGAGATTCACTACAAGAAAACAATCATGAAGCAAATGTGACAGGTGAGGTGTTACAAGATGCTTTGATTCTTTCTTTCGAAAATATTATTGATTCCTGGGTGGTAGATTCAGGGGCCTCATTCCATGCCACACCTGATAAGAAATACTTTCATGACTATGTTCAAGGAGATTTTTGACAAGTTCGTTTGGGTGATGATAAACCCTGTAAAATTGTTGGAATGGGTAAGGTTCTTGTAAAACAGCATAATGGAAACTAATGGCTACTAAAGGAGGTAAGGCATGTTCCAGATCTAAAGAAAAATATGATTTCAACAGGGCAGTTAGGCGGTGACGGTTGTGTGACAACTTTCACAGATAAAGCTTGGGAGGTCACCAAAGGAGCCCTGGTAATAGCAAAAGGTGAAAAGTTTGGTACATTGTATTTATGCAATGGTATTACTAACTTTGTTAATGCTTTAACTTCCAAAGGAGAAGATGCAGCATTATGGCATCATAGGCTTGGACACATGAGTGAAAAGGGGATGAAGATTCTTCACTCCAGGAACTTGTTGCCAGGTTTGAAGAATGTTGATTTGGACTTCTGTGAGAATTGCTTTTATGGAAAACAGAAGAGAGTCAGATTTCTCAGAGTTGGGAAAGAAAAGGAGAATGAAAAATTAGAGCTTGTGCATACAGATGTATGGGGACCTGCTCAGGTATCATCTCTCGGTGGCTCTCGTTATTATGTTACTTTTATTGATGATGCAACTAGAAAAACTTGGATTTACTGTATTAAGAATAAATCTGATGTATTTGATACTTTCAAGAAATGGAAAGCTTTGGTTGAGATTGAGACAGGAAAGAAATTGAAGTGTCTTAGATCAGTCAATGGAGGTGAATATTGCAGCAAAGAGTTTGATAGATACTGTTCAGAGCATGGAATTCGCAGAAAGAAGACAGTTCCAAGAACACCACAAGAAAATGGTGTGTCAAAAAGGATGAACATGACAATCATGGAGCGTGCAAGGTGCATGAGATTGCATGCAGGATTGCCTTTACAGTTTTGGGCAGATGTTGTAGATACTGTTGTTTAACTAATAAATAGAGGGCCTTCAAGTTCCTTGGATGGTGGTGTTCTGGAGGAAGCATGGACATGTAAAAAGGTAAACTACTCTTTTCTAAATCCATTTGGTTGTGAGGCCTTTGTCCATATTGATAAAGAAAATAGAACAAAGCTTAAGGAAAAGTCAAAGAAATGTACCTTTATTGGAGATGGTGTTAATATGGTGTCACACAGAGCAGTATCTTCACGCTGATTCCCATCATTTCCCTGCTCAGAAGATGGGTGTTCTTAACACCCTGGCTACGCGTGCCCTCAGGATTTCTGATAATGAGAGCCTGGACAGAGAGAGATCCCACCTCCTTGATGTCTTTGTGGAAAACGCATATAGTAGGAACCTAGGTCAGAAGGCTTTCCTTAAAGCTTCTAAAAATGTGTTTACTAAAAAAGAGCTGAAGGAGCACCATCTAGGTGTTCATCTTCTCCATATCCAAGGGACCACTGACAAGATTGCTCGGATCCTTAGAAAGTTTGATGTTCCCTCAACCTTCAGGCCCCTCAGAACCATTCGTAATTCCCTGCGGTTGGTGAAGGATCTTGTTAACCCCAAAGACATGAAGGGTGTTTATTTGATTCCTTGCTCTTGTGGGACACCCTATATAGGGGAAACGGGGTGCTCCATCCAACAGAGAATTTGTGAGCATGCAGCAAACCTGAGGCATGGAAGAACAAAGTCCTCAACCTTCGCAGAGCACGTGGAAAAGACTAAGCATCATGTCTGTATAGAGGAGGCCAAAGTCATTGCCAGGGTGGATCAATTCCATCATCGCAAGTTAAGGGAAGCTATTGAAATTGAGCGTAGACACAACAATCTCAATAGAGATGATGGTTGGAAGGTAAGTAGAAGTTGGATCCCTGCCCTGTCGTCTTAGGGTTTCTTCCTTCCCCCCCTGCCCCTTTGGACATCCAGGGTGCTTTCTTCGTGTGTGTATTGTTTAATCTTTTCGAGTATATAAATATATATCGCTCACACCTTTATGTTCTCACCTATATATTGGGTTCCTCCTGTATTTATTTATGATTATTATTATTAAAAGATATATATAATTTTAGGTATTAATCTAATCTGATGAGGGTCCTTCACCTGTTTTGGTAGTTAATTATTTAATTCATTATGTTATTATTATTGGTGTATCTAAACTATGATATATTCTTGGGGCTAGTTGTACTACATTTATTGATATTCTTATTTTTTGTTGTTATTTGTGATTGCTTCTATTTAGTTACTTATTTTCAGCTATTTAAACTAATGGATATAAGTATAGCTTTTCTAGATAATTTTATCGCATTTTAATATTATTAAAATAATATATATATATTTAATATTATATATACTTATATATATATATATATATATATATTTATATATATATATTTATCTCAGAAATAAATTTAATTATTTCTCTTTACTTTTTCAAACTAACCCTTAAGAATGGTATTAATAATTAATAGATTTAATAATTTTATAAACAAATTAACATACCTTTAATAAATAATTCATATATATATTTAATCAAGAATTTAATAAATGAATAAGAATATATATTTATTTATGTAACTTAAATTAGTCCTTCAAAAGAAATCATTCAAACAATAATTAATTAATAATATTTTGTAAATAACCATTAGTATTATTTTATTAAACCTAATTAAATAATTAAATAAATAAATTACTTTGGATACTATTCGCTCAATTATTAATTGTACCTAACTTCTCTTATTTCTAGAAATAGAAGAATATATTATTAATCTTAATATTATAAAAAATAATAAGATTAAATTTATGATTATAATTTTGGCCTGGGTCCTAGAGTCAAAAATAGTCGTTAGGTAGCCGTTGGAGTCTCTGCTCAGTCTATTTAACATGCTAGGCCAGATCTGTTTCTTCAACTTGTCCTGACGATGAACCACACTAGTTGGTTCGAAATGTGTCGACAAAGGTCTTTTTCATGTGATTTAAGCCGAAGCTCTTCTTATAACTATAATGGATCACAGAAGCCTCAATTTTACAAATCTCAAGATTATATGACAAAGAAATAATACAAAAATATTTATGTATATTGAAAAAAAAGATATGTTTTGATAAATGAATGACAATGCCCTTTAGTTATCTCCTACAATAATTTAGTAAGAAACTTTCATCACAAAATAAAATGAACAAATATGATAATAAAATTCATAAAATAAATCATCAGCAAATAGAGTTCTTATTATCTCTCCGTGTGTCAGATATAATGCAATCATGAATTATCTTGCTATTTTAATTATATTTTTTTATTAATATAAAGTTGTATGTCTTTATTGTTTTATCGTTTTTTACTGTAATTTAACTATATTTAAACTAAGTGATAATAGTTACTTTGTATCCCTTGTTCAAATATAACATACCTTTCAAAGTTCAATAATATTGG
>APFE030819987.1:0-15187 GCA_000404065.3 Pinus taeda | reverse complement strand
GGTAATTCCCACCAATGCATTACAAGATATGGTTGGATTCATTTTTTCTTCTTCTAGGCTTTGTTCCTGGAGTATATCCTCTTCTTTTGACATTTCTTGCTCCTTTCTTCTTCCTCTTCACAATCTATGTAGAATAATTTCTTCTCAGCACACTTATGACCTTTAGTGTATTTGCTATCACAACTGTAACAAAGCCCTTTGCTCTTTTTTTTTCCAATTGTTGTGGTATCAACCTTATAGGTTGTGGAAGGCTGGGGGTAACAACACTTCCGTCTTTATAGTTGTGACTGGTATGCTTCCTAGTTGCCATAATTTTGCTTTCCATTTTTTCTTGCTAACCTGAATGCCTTCTCTAATGAATCAGGTTCCCAAAGGCGAACATCATGTTGGATATTATCCTTTAAAGTCCCTATGAACACATCAATCCTATGCTCCTCTGGAATATTTTTACCCTTATGTTCAATTTTTGGAACTCCTCAATGTGCTCCATTATTGAACCCTTTTGTTTGAGACTTATCAATGGGCTAAAAAAAGTGTTTCTTTTTGTATCCTCATAATGTGCTGTCAATTATTCCGTAAAAATTTCCCAAGTGATAATTTGTTTACGAGAGCAAAGCCATTGATACCATACAAACTGATTTGGTTCCAAATATAAAGTTTCCATATGTACCTTTTGTGTGTTTGCACATTATTGAGATCGAAAAATTGCTCCATCTGTAATATCCATGTTGCGGGATCCTTGCCATCAAACTTCCTCATATCGATTTTTGGAATATGGTGGGTCTTCGATCCAACATTAGAGTCTATGAATCATGATTAACATTTCTTTTGTTCTCATCATGAGTTTCCTTTAGTACCCTTTCACCCTTATTGACCATTTCTTGTAGAAACTTATTCATATTTATCTTCAATTCTTCCATCTTATCATCCATGCCATCAATTTTAGGTTCTACGTCTTTCTTTAAACCATCCATCTTAGCTTCTACATATTTCCTTAAACCATCCATTTTAGATTCTGTTGCTTTTTGTGCAAGTGACACTTGTTGCACTTGTTCTTGTAATTTTGATATATCATATAGCATTTCTTCCTCTTCTTCATGAGTCATGCTAGAGCTTTCAGGTTCCTTACTAGGTGTTTGGATTTTCTTTCCTCAGGCCATCAATTACCGATAATAATGCTCTACTAGCCCTTTGAATTCCTTCAAAATAAATTTTCAAACCAATCTTAAGCAAAAATTTAAAAGAATCTACACCTTTTTTTCACTTTGTAGGAGCTCGATATTGCCTCTGATGTATCTCTATACTTTCAGATCATCCAATTCTGAAATTGCGACCTATGGTAGCCCTCTGTCTCCTCTTTCAATTGCCACCAGTCTGATCCAAATTAGATTCTCCAAGGAAGAGTTATGCGAAATCTCCCACAGTGACCTGATTATAGACTAGTTCAATAGAGTGAAATTGTACGACGTGCCACGAGTCACTGTTTCGACCTTTGGCTCTGAAAAATATATACAAGAAACTAAAGTCCGTCCTCTTTCTGTACCTTCTTATGGAATTTCAATCCAATGCTCAGAGAAAAAGTTATGACGATTTTCCCCAGGTCACCTATTTGGAATGTAATTCAGGAGTCTGCAGAAAGACCAACTTCCTTAGATCATATCTCTACAAATATAGCGCAAAAAGCTCTGAAATTCGCTCTCGAGATTCAACGTGATGTCTTCTCAAATGGGTTTTTTTTTTAGCATCTGAAACGTCACAGAAAAAAAGTTATAGCGAAATTGCCACGATGACCTGTTTGGAGCAGTGAAGCCCTAGAATCCAAAGCTCTGATACCAAATGTTAAGAAACCAGCTCAAGAAAAGATAGAAAAGATAGATCAACACCTTAGAATTCAGCCTTTTCGAGGGGACAACCTCCTTTACATTACATAAATGAACAATTCTTGGATGATTCAAATGACAAAACCTCCTTTCTATTATAGGAGTATAAGGAGTCACAATATAACCCAGCCGACCTAACAATAATAATATAAAGCCACAAAAATAACAATAGAGGATTCTATGGGCACTAATAATAACAATATTGGACAATGGGCACAACAATATTAATAAGGGGTCAACTTACAATACTAATGGGTAATCACTAGTATTATAGGGACCCAACAGAAACCTTTTCTTTCTCTTACCCTTAAATGGCTTTTTACTACCTTCTTCTGGGGTGTTTTTCCCTCTTGCCTCAAGATGAGTGGCTTGCACACACACATCATCTAGATTATTGGGATTAAACATTAAGATAGTATGCCTAAGGTAACTGTGTAAACCCCCTATGTAATTGAGCAACGTGTCTTGTGATTGCAAATCTACACCTAACATCAAAGACCTTTTTTTAAATTCTTGGGTGTAATCTTACACATTTTGACCTTTAAGTTGTCTACAGTTATGCCAATTCATGATGGCTTTCTACATATAAGCTATAGGGTAGAATTGTCTTTTGATTGCAGTAATGAAATCATTCCAAGAAATTGAGTCTTACCATGTTTTTTAATCTCCTCTTGGGTCTTTGATTCCCACCATACTAGTGTTGCACCCTCCATTCTCAAGGAAGCTAATTGAATCTTTATTTCATCCTCTTGAAGGTTTTGAATCCTACAATAGACCTTGAACTGACGAATCCAATTATCAAGCTTCTATGCATTCACTTCAACATTATACATGAGCAGCTCAAATTTAACATCAAGTTTTAAAAAAGGAGATTTACCAGTTCTTTTTGAAGTATGATGATGAGTATGAGTAAGGGTTGTGTTAGTGGAAGAGGGTGAATATGCTTGTGAGGAAGAAGATGAAGAAGATGGTGGAAAGGGTGGAGGTTTTGTATCCATTTCCATTACCTTCTCCTTTGAGAGGTTTGGAACTTTCCCCTTGCAACCTGGTATTCCTGTCTTCATAGAGGACCTTCACCATCTCTATCATATCAAAGAAAGCGTTTCTGGAGGTCTTCTCATCTTTTTTCATGTTTGTAGGTTCTCCTTCACGAGACATGATCTCTAGAGTCTCGACTGTAACTCGAGGCTGAACTGGTGTTCGAGATTGTGGCAACCTTACTCTCCTTCCCATTGACCCAACCTTAGGGCTTCCAACCAATTTCCCTTCTCCTCTTTTGAGTTTTAACCTTATAAGCATGACATAAACTTGCAAACAATTAAATTATTCTTTCACAAATCAAACCTGGTGCTATGATACCAAAATGATATGATTTATAATATTAGATTGTTGTTCTAAGATCCTCCTCAGATTAAAAACAAAATGCTTTCAATGTGCTTAAGGATTCATGAATTTTTGCAAGTGAAATGGTGAGTTTTTTATGTTAGTTTTATGAGAAATTTAACATAAATAAGAGACTGAATAACTTAATAAACATGTATAGAACAAAATCAAAAACACATTACAACAGGAACATGATAAAGTAGTTCACCCCTCCTGGGCTATGTCTCCTTGGTCCAACTTCCAATGGCTTGGGCTTCTCTATTATACTCAAGAGTGTAAAATATGTGTTAACAATGCTCAAATGCTTCTGAAACCTGCTCTAATGAGTCTAGAATGTCTAAAAATGGCTATCTAGCCTCTTTTTGCATCCAATTTGGTGGAAAACCAAAGAATTTATTACTAGTCCTAGTTTTCCCACTATTCGCTCCACAAATTGCTCCAAATCCGGCATGATCCTACAAATTAGCTCCAAAAAGTGCTAACTAAGTGAAAATTTCACTATGCGGTGGTCCATAATCTATCGGCATCGACTGTTCCATTGCAAATCGCAATCGATGGAGAACCGACAAGTAACATAATGAGGGACTTTGATTTTTGTAATGCCTTCCCTATTGCGAAGTGCGATTTATCGCATTGCAACATTGACCTTGCTTTGGGTCGATTCTTTAACACCACCCGCCTGTGATATGTGATTTGCGGAATGCGGGGGCCAATGACGGCCTACCACTTGCCTCTTCCCCATTCGCTGAAGAGTCCCACCACATCATCTTCTCCTGCCATCTATCCAAGTCAAACCTGCTCTTTGACTTACTCTAATTTCTTCATACGAGCTCGGATTCGAATGTCGTTCACACTATTGGAATCAGGATGACGATCTCTTCAATCCAAAGCTAAATTTATAGAGATTCTAACACTCTAAGTTTTGATCCTAATTTTGAGCACCTGATCAATTGCCATGAGCATGCTATGATCCGTATGATGGTTGAGGTAGGTATATGCTTTGGTGGTTTGATCTTTCGATGCGAGGAAGCCTTGCCAAGGGATGGATCGCCCATGGTAGGGGATTCCGGGGAACTTGGAAGGTGAGTGACTGCACATATTTCTCAAGGGATTGTGTAGTAGAGAAGGGAAGGTCGCAGATATATTGGTTTTGGTCATTAGCATTACCAAATGAAATCAGATGCACATTAGGAGTGCACCCTGGAACAATGAGCTAGCAACTATTCACTAAAAGGACAAGTGGCACAAGATTGTAGCGTTGGACATTGGATGCAGCTTTCACTATGGCAGTGGATTCTAGACTTCCTGGGAAGGAGGTGAATCCTGGTATTACTTTTAGGGTGGAGGTGTGAGCCTTTGGATTCCCTTGTTAATTGATACGGGCATCATATCCTTTATTTGTTGGTTTAGGAAATGTGCATATGTGTTTATTGTAAATACCATAATGAGCTAAGTTATAAAGCTCCAGTATGTGGTATGGTTGTTATCTGGTCATGTTGTCATGGTGTTTTGCTTTTGAGCAGGCCATTCATTGTAAATACTGCAACAATCTAAATTATAGAGCTCAATGGGAAGTATGTTTGCTTTCAGTGGTTTTTATGAGGTCATGCTGTGGTTTAACACAGAGGATGGTGTTCCGTTATGTAACAACCCTGGTGAAAAGTTCATCTAATAAAAGTTAATAAAGGCAAAATAAAACCATGGGTAAGGGACACTTATTCCACGCTAAATGTTGGGAAAATATATCCTAGTGGGCATCATTGGATGTGTGTTTTGGCTAAGGAAAATTGGCAAAGGCTAAGGAAAAGGCATTAAAAGGCATTTTTGGCACATTTATTTATGAAAATAAAGGAAATTAGGAGAAAATGAAGGTAAAATGAAGGAAAATGAAGAAATTAGAGGCCTCATTGGCAAAAAGGCTTATGAGGATCAGTTGGCAGGTTACTCAGTGTTAAGCTTGGTCACTTGGAGTTTTCTTGATTAGTTCAAGTTTGAAGCTCTCTCATTATTCTCTCTCTGTCTCACTCTTGGTCACTTAGAGTTTTCTTGGAGCACTCTAGCTTTGGATCAAGGAAGGAAGAGCAGTATCAATCAGCTTCAGCAGGAATACTTGTAGGTAACCTTTTGCATGTGTGATTTCTTAACTGGTTTGGACATACATGGCTTTGCATGTTGGTGTATGGTTCTCTTACTGTCGTTGGCATGGTTTTGTCGGGTTATGACAATGGTTTTAAGCCTAGCCTTACCTTTTTTCTAGATGCCAAGGTGTTGGGATGCTTATTTCTGTTTTTGAGCTTTGGTTTGCCGGATGGATTTCAGAATCCTTAGCAGAGGTGGTCTCAAGGTTGATTCCCAAAGGCCTAAGAATCCCTTGACCGATTTTGGTGGGATACACGGTAAAACTCGAGGGAGAAGTCTTGGTTTAGGTCAAATTGGTTGGGGTTTGGAATGCAGTAAAGCTTGAGAGACTGGTCTCAGTTTAGGGCCTAGCGATCTGGGATTGGATTGCAGTAAAGCTTGAGAGAGAAGGAGACAGAAAATTCCTCAAGGATAGTGATGGATTCCGGATAGCATTCCAAGTTTGGTTCGGTTGTGATCGGAGCACCGATTTTGGTGTGATCACGGTTTGGTGAGGGTGGAGGTGGTTTAACCTCTATTCCCTTGGTTGTTCTATGAGATCCCACATTCATGCTTGGAATATGGCATGGGGGTGACTAGCTGAAAGAGAGATTTGGTTCAGCCATGTCTACAGTCGGGTGGTACATGGAAGTCCCAAACCTGGTCAGATTTTCCTATGATTAATAAAGTCTAAGTTCTCTTACTTTTGCACTGGTTTATATGTGGATTTAATGGTTGTCATATCTCCGATGTTTATACGGTTTTATGTTGGTTATAAGCATGGTTGAGTGATTGGTTTATGTCATGGTTATTTCATATATTTACTTGTAATTGTTAAATGGATGGATGCATGATCTAATGGATGATATAGTAGTTCAATGGAGAAGGAGGTGATCCTTCTAGTTATGTTCATATGTTGTTTCAGTCGTTTATGCTCTGTCTTGTATCCTAGACCTATACGTTGCATTGATGCCAATTGTTTGACAGAATGTCAGTCTCGGTTGGGGATGCTTAGGCCTAGTCCTGAGGGTGATTTTTGATTGACCATCATTGCTATTATGTTTTTAATGAATTTTGGAAGTTACAACAAGTTATGGGCAGAGGGCAAAATTTTGGGCTAAAAAAGTGGCTTAAATCTCGGGGTCGTTGGCATAGAACTGGCAATTCTGGTCCATAGTTGCTGGAAAGTAGGCCTGTGAGAGTGACTTTGGGTTGCTGGCCACTCCCTTGCCCAAGAGTTGCATAATAGTAGTGGGACCTAGAGATAGGCTGTGTGAGTGGCTAACTTGTCTCCTGCGGGTTATGTTGATGATGTTTGATGATTGTATGTGATTTTATGTCGATTCTACTTCCTTAAGGTGACAAAGGAGGTTGAATCTGTTTGTAGTAGCATCTCTCCTCATGTTTACCCCAGTTGGCATGGTTACTTTAGGTAGACCTGGGAGGGGGTTTTAAAGAGGCTAAACCACCTCACCCTCCTCAACAAAAACGATGTTTTATTGTAATCCATCTCGGATCACTAGGCCAACATAATGAACACATCATAACAAGATTTAATGTCATCTTCGCCCGATCACTAGGCCAAACAAGCATGGATGCCACCGTATTTCTCCACCTACAATGTGAGGAATTTTCCTGTCTCTTAGTCTCTCAAGGTTTACCACAATCAAAACCTGGATCACTAGGCCCTAAACCAAGACCCACTCTCCAGGCTTTACCGCATATCCCAAACTCTAGATTAATAGGCCCAATGGAAAGAAAAACACCTCTTAGCTTTACCGTATATCCTGACATTCACCGGTAAGGATTCCTAGGCCCACCGAGGCAACACAATCCTGGCTTTACCACAACACACAGTCTGGCTCAGGGGTCATTAGGCCAGTGGCTTTACCGTGATCCACAGTCTGGTTAAGGGACCACTAGGCCATATGCTCTATCATTTAGTGATCCACCCCACTCAGCTTCGATTCCATCCGGCAATCCAACTCAACCAAGACATGAGAACCCCATCACACCATGGTTATCTGGAAATGGAAAGGTTGGGCTGAAAACATTGTTACACCTGGAAAAACCCATGCCATGATGAAAAAGAACCACATGCAATACCATGCATGCCAAGTTTAGTAAGGAAAACACACATGCAAGTCGATACCTGCAATGAAGCCTGATGTAGCTTCTTGATCCCGCCTTTCCCTGCTTGATCTATGCTTCCTCTTGCATTCTTTGCCTTTCTTGCTCTAATGCCAAAATTTCTCAAAGGAACTCTAAGTGTCCAAGAGTATGAGAGAGAGATAGAGAATAATGAGAGAGCTCCAAAACTCAATTGCCCAAAAGGTTACCAACTGCTGCTCATAAGCCTTTGTATGAATCAAGCCTCTATTTTCTTCATTTTCCATTATTTTCCTTTAATTTCCTCCTCACATGCAACCTGTGACCTTTCACCTCCCTTTTCTCCTAATTTCCATTATTTTCATAAATAAATGTGCCAAAAAATTCCATTTTTCCTTCACAAAGCCTTAGCCATTGCCTTTTCCAATTTCCTTAGCCATTAACAACCAAATGAACACCCACACCAAGATGTCTTGCCCAACATTCAGCTTGGGATACATGTTCCATCATCCATGGTATATATATATATATATATATATATATATATATATATATATATATATATATATATATATATATATATATAGATATATATATTTTACATGGAATTTTCACTAGGGCTATTACATAAGCCTCCACCTTGGGGGACACTGTCCTCGGTGTTCAATCACACATATAACCAACAAGACTGCTGAAAACAAAACAAACTTCCCATGGACTTTATAACATAGCTCATTGCAGCACTTACAATGAATGACCTGCTCAAAGGCAAAACATCATGACAACATGACCAAATAAAAACCATACCGCATACTGGAGATTTATAACACAACTCATTATGGTATTTAGAATAACCACATATACACATATGCACATTTACTAAACGAACAAATAAAGGATATGATGCATGCATCTGCAACAAGGGAATCAAGGCTCACACCTCCACCCTCAAAGTAATACTAGGATTCACCTCCTTACCAGGAAGTCCAGAATCCATTGCCACAGTCAAAGCTACATCCAATGTCCAACGCTACAATCCCTCACCACTTATCCCCTCAGTGAACAGTTGCCGACTCATTGTTTTAGGGCACACTCCCAATGTGCATCTGATTCCATCTGACAATTCTCATGACCAAAACAAATATATCTGTGACCTTCCCTTCTTTGCTACACAGTCCTCTTGGTCACTTAGAGCTTTCTTCGAGCACTCTAGCTTTGGATCAAGGAAGGAAAATCAAGCAAAAGGGAAGCAAGGAAAGTAAGGATCAAGGAAGGAAGAGCAGGATCAATCAACTTCAGCATGAATATTTGTAGGTAACCTTTTGCATGTGTGATTTCCTAGTTGGTTTGGACATTCATGGCTTTGCATGTTGGTGTATGGTTCTCTTGCTATTGTTGGCATGGTTTTGTCGGGTTATGACAACGGTTTTAAGCCTAGCCTTCCACTTTTTCTAGATGCCAAGGTGTTGGGATGCTTATTTCGGTTTTTGAGCTTTGGTTTGCCAGATGGATTTCAGAGTCCTTGGCGGAGGTGGTCTCAAGGTTGATTCCCAAAGGCCTAGGAATCCCTTGATCAATTTTGGTGGGATACACGGTAAAGCCTGAGGGAAAAGTCTTGGTTTAGGTCAAATTGATCGGGGTTTGGATTGTGGTAAAGCCTAAGAGACTGGTCACTGTTAGGGCCTAGTGATCTAGGATTGGATTGCAATAAAGGCTGAGAGACAAGGAGACGGAAAATTCCTCAAGGACAGTGATGGATTCCGAATGGCATTCCAAGTTTGGTTCGGTTGTGATCGGAGTACTAGTTTTGGTGTGATCACAGTTTGGTGAGGATGGAGGTGGTTTAACCTCTATTCCCTTGGTTGTTCTTGGATTGGTTGTTCTATGAGATTCCACATTCATGCTTGGAATATGGCATGGGGTGACTAGTTGAAAGAGAGATTTGGTTCAGCCATGTCTATGGTCGAGTGGTACGTGGAAGTCCCGAACCTGGTTAGATTTTCCTATGATTAATAAAAGCTAAGTTTTCTTACTTTTGCACTGGTTTATATGTGGATTTAATGGTTGTCATATCTTTGATATTTATATGGTTTTATGTTGGTTATAAGCATGATTGAGTGACTGGTTTATGTCATGGTTATTTCATATATTTACTTGTAATTGTTATATGGATGGATGCACGATCTAATTGATGATATAGTAGTTCAATGGAGAAGGAGGCGATCCTTCTAGTTATGTTCATATGTTGTTTCAGTCGTTTATGCTTTGTCTTGTATCTTAGACCTATATGCTGCATTGAAGCCAAGTGTTTGACAGAATGTTAGTCCCGGTTGGGGATGCTTAGGCCTAGTCCCGAGGATGATTTTTGGTTGACCATCATTGCTATTATGTTTTTAATGAATTCTGGAAGTTACAACAAGTTATGGGTAGAGGCCAACATTTTGGGCTAAAAAAGTGGCTTAAATCTTGGGGTCACTGGCACAGAACTGGCAATTCAGGTCCATAGTTGCTGGCAAGTAGGCCTGTGAGAGCGACTTTAGGTTGTTGGCCGCTCCCTTGCTGAAGAGTTGCATAATAGCAGTGGGACCTAGGGACAGGCTGTGTGGGTGGCTAACTTGTCTCCTAAGGATTATGTTGATGATGTTTGATTATTGTATGTGATGTTCTGTCGATTCCACTTCCTTAAGGTGACAAAGGAGGTTGAATATGATTGTAGTAGCATCTCTCCTCATGTTTGCCCCGATTGGCATGGTTACTTTGGGTAGACTTGGGAGGGGGTGTTATAGAGGCTAAACCACCTCACCCTCATCAACAAAAACCAGGTTTTATTGTAATCCATCTCGGATCACTAGGCCAACATAATGAACACATCATAACAGGATTTACCATGGTCTCCACCCGATCACTAGGCCAAACAAGCATGGATGCCACCGTATTTCTCCACCTAAAATGTGAGGAATTTTCCTGTCTCCTAGTCTCTCAGGGTTTACCGCAATCCAAACCTGAATCACTAGGCGCTAAATCGAGACCCACTCTCCAGGCTTTACCGCATATCCCAAACTCGAGATTAATAGGCCCAATGGAAAGAAAAACACCTCATAGCTTTACCGTATATCCTGCCATTCACCAGCAAGGATTCCTAGGCCCACCGAGGCAACACAATCCTGGCTTTAGTGCAACCCACAATCTAGCTCAGGGGTCACTAGGCCAGTTGCTTTACCGTGATCCAGTTTGGTTAAGGGACCACTAGGCCATGTGCTCTATCATTAGTGATCCACCCCACTTAGCTTCGATTCCATTTGACAATCCAACTCAACCATGACATGAGAATCCCATCACACAATGGCTATCCGGAAATGAAAAGGTTGGGTTGAAAACATTGTTACACCTGGCAAAACCCATGCCATGATAAAAAAGAACCACATGCAATACCATGCATGCAAAATCTAGCAAGGAAAATACACATGCAAGTCAATACCTGCAATGAAGCCTGATGTAGCTTCTTGATCCTGCCTTTCCCTAATTGATTTTTGCTTCCTCTTGCATTCTTTGCATTTCTTACTCCAATGCAAAGATCTCTCAAAGAAACTCTAAGTGTCCAAGTGTATGAGAGAGAGAGAGAATAATGAGAGAGCTCCAAAACTCAACTGACCAAAAGGCTACCAACTGATCCTCAGAAGCCTTTGTATGAATCAGGCCTCTATTTTCTTCATTTTCCATTATTTTCCTTCAATTTCCTCCTCACATGCATCCTGTGACCTTTCACCTCCCTTTTCTCCTAATTTCCATTTTTTTCATAAATAAATGTGCCAAAAAATCCATTTTTCCTTCTCAAAGCCTTAGCCATTTCCTTTTCCAATTTCCTTAGCCATAAACAACCAAATGAACACCCACACCAAGATGTCTTGCCCAAAATTCAACGTGGAATACATGTCCCATCATTCGTGGTATATATATATATACATGGAATTTTCATTAGGACTATTACAAAACCCTCCCCATTGGGGGACACTGTCCTCAGTGTTCAATCACATATATAACCAATAAGACTATTGAAAATAAAACATACTGCCCATGGATCTTTATAACATATCTCATTGCAGTATTTACAATGAATGACATGCTCAAAAGCAAAACATCATGACAACATGACCAGATAACAACCATATTGCATTTTGGCGCTTTATAACATAACTCATTACGGTATTTAGTATAACCACATATACACATATGCACATTTGCTAAACCAACAAATAAAGGATATGATGCATGCATCCGCAACAAGGGAATCCAGAGGCTCACACCTCCACCCTCAAAGTAATACCAGGATTCACCTCCTTACCAAGCATTCCAGAATCCACTGCCACAATCAAAGTTGCATCCAATGTCCAACTCTACAATCCCATGCCACTTATCCCCTTAGTGAACAGTTGTTGACTCATTGTTCTAGGGAGCACCCCCAATGTGCTTTTGATTCCATCTGACAATTCTCATGACCAAAACAAATACATATGTGACCTTCCCTTCTCTGCTACACAATCATCGGGAAATCGGTCACCCCTTCCATGCAGTCACTCACCTTCGAAGTTCCCCGGAATCCCCTCACTCAGGCGACCATCCCTTGTCAAGGCTTCCTCGCATCGAAAGATACAAAACCAAGGCATATCCTTGCCCCAACCATCATACTAGTCATAACATGATCATGACAATCAATGGACACTATTGGGTACCAATGTCCCACAATGGCCCTGCTCTCAAAGTTCTTTACCAACATACTGTTGCATGTTCCAATTCCTTTCACTGATATTGCTAGTTCTTGCACTCGATTTTGGCCACTCAAACGGGCATGTTCATGCATTCCTGTTCCAAGCACATAATTTCTATTAGATTCAAAATAAATTGAAATAAACTCACATTATACCTCATTGGTGGCTCATCAATAAGGTACATTTGCAATCTTGTTCACTTCCTGTCACAACAAGTCAAACTAGCATATTTGACCAAATCAACATGTATAAACATATCACATTAGGTTAGCTCAAAACATAACCATCAAAAATCATAAATCACATGTAACCATCATAAACCAAAATCATATATCACATGTAATCATCATAGACCATAATCATAAATCACATATAATCATCATATATCATAATCATAAATCACATGCATAGTAAAATTGAAATAAAATGTTGATAGTTATCCTTTCATCAATCCTTAGCTTCTAGCTTTGTTTTTATTCCGTATGCACTTCGGATCGGTTTCCACACCTAACAAACACCCAGTGCCTTCTCCTGGACCATGTGCACATACACATAGTGTGCATCACACACACTAATACAACACCGTGAAATATGTGCACCTACACCTGACTTACAACACATACACCTAGACCCAGTGTACAACACAACATAATACATACCCCTACATCCACAATACATACACCTACACCCAATGTACAACATAACATAAATACGGATCTAGAGTGCAACACAATGAATGCATATGTCACGATACCATGACTACACAATGCACATACATAGTACCACATGCCTGCAACACAACATTACGACATGCACTTAATCCCACACGTACAACAGTACCACATGTACTAAGCATCACCTGCACAATGTGTGCACAACATCACATGTACACGACACCACCTGCACAACGTGTACACAATGCCATATGTACATTGCATCATTGTACAACGTGTACACAATACCAGATGCACGACATGTACGTGACACCACATGTACACAATGCCACCTGAACACAATTCCACTTGTATAATGTTGCATAAAACACCATATATACATAGCACCACATGATCTAGGTGGATGTTGGTGGCCACCCACCGATCCCATTTGGACCCCCGCAACTGTCTCTTTCAGTTTCCGTAATTGTAGCACAATTTACTATTTTTAGCAGTTTTTTCGGGTCCTGAACTTCTGGAGCCATTTTGAGGCCCTAAACAACGTTTTTTGGGAAATCTGGGGGCAACATGGGTCCATGGACCGATGTTGTCCTTCTTAAAGTGGTAGTTCTCGGATAGATCTTTCTAACGAGCTATCATACGCGTCAAACGGAGATCGTATGCCAAAGTTACGACCCCGGGAAATTGATGTACCAATTTACCCAAAACGGGGCCCACAATTTGGCGTTTCATCTTCTAAGGGTCGGTTTTGGAATGTGAAGGGTTTTCCATTGTTTCTCAATAATAAATAGGCCTTCGAGCCTCATTGTAACACAAGTTCGGAACAGTTCAGAGACATGTAGCCGCACATCTCTTCTCAGAGATAAGCTACCATAGTCCTAGCTGGTTTATTTCCAATTCTGGTTGTACGCATATTTCGGTATTTTCCATTAATGAAATGAAGTGTTGCCGCTGCATCTTTGTGTATATGGTTATCTCTGTATTTTATTGTGTTCCTGTTTAAATCTGGATCAGTGGTATCAGAGCGGTCTGCGTTTTCTCTGTTTTTCTTTGCATGTCCCCAATTAGGTCGGGATATAAGGAGTTAGGGCTTGAATTGGTCGAACTTTTGCAAGACTAGCCTCGCAAATCCCGACGGCCTTCCATGGCGGATGAGAAGAAAGACGAGGGGGCAGGAGATCCTATCAAAATCTTGCTCAAAGAAGCCCTCGAGCGGCAAAGGAACGCGATGATGGATAGCTTTGCATAGATCCTTCAGCGGCTACCCAGAGGCGACGCATCGGCTTCCAGCAGCTACTCTGGAAACGCCACGCCCTTTAAGGTACAAGTTAATTTTGAAATCCCCATCTTCGAGGGTAAAATAGACGCAGATGCCGTAGATAAATGGTTAAATCTGCTAGAGGGTATTTCTCTGTTCATGAATTTTCAAGTCGGGAAAAGATTGTTTTCGCTCTTCTCAAAGCAGCCCCCCACGTCAAGGACTGGTGAAAAACCTATTGCGAGCAGAAGGATGAAACTACAGGCTCGCTATTTTCAGCCGCACCAACTTGGGATTCATTCTGAGATGCCATCAAGGAGCAGTACTACCCTGTCAAAAGTTATGAGGACAAATACATCAAATGGACCACACTGCGGTAGGGACGAGACCAAGATGTGCCTGAGTTCACAAACATTTTTCACACCCTTCACACACAGTTGGGTATCAAAGTTTCTGAGCTGCATCTGGTACTCAAATACTGCGGTTGCCTGCACAAATACATCTAGGAAGAGATGGAGTTCTTGAACATCTCCTCACTCAGCACAACATACCGATACGCTATCAAAATCGAGCAAAAGTTCAAACATAAGAAACCAGACTTTGGAGCTACAAATCCGAAGCACAAAGGACAAAGCCAAGGCGGGGTGACCCAAGACAACCCGTCGAAGCCACAAGAAAAGAACAACACCATGAAGCCGAAGAAGGACACAGGAAAGTGGTGTGAGTTCCACAAGAGTCCCACTCATAATACAAGTGAGTGTCGGACCAAGCAGTCACTGGTGGCCGAGTTGAAGGCTTCCGAATCAGATATATGTTCCGACCCTGAGCCAGAACCCGACAAGGGGAAAGGCAAAGGGAAGCAGATCATTGATGTGGATCCCGACGCCACTGTTGCCACTGCCAAGATCCAGAAGAATGAGCCCAAAGAGCCAGAGGAGGGGGAACGTCTTTTCCACTCACAGATGTGGGTGAAGGGTTCGCCGCTGCAATTCATTGTCG
>APFE030819984.1:60898-79402 GCA_000404065.3 Pinus taeda | reverse complement strand
TTGTGCATGTGTGCTTGTTGTGTAAATTTCCTCCAATGCATGAGCGATGGGATCGTGTAGTTTGAGTGGAGGAAGTGAAATATGGGTGTTTGGTAGATATCTAGTGCAAATCAAAGAGTGATGAGCAGCCTTGATTGTTTCAACAATTCCCTGACTGGAAGTGAGACCAACCTCAAGACAGTGAGGGCCTGACATAACCATTAGCTCAGGCTGAAGTGCCTCGAAAGTCTGGGGGGTTTCGACCTCACTGATAGATAGACCATTGTAGACCAGTGCCTTTGATAGATTAACAATGGTTGAATTACCATCGTGATCAGAAGAGGAAGTGAATAGATCACGAAAACCAAGATCAGAAAATCCAGGATGTTTGTCGACATCCTCATGATTTGATGAATTAGGCAGAGGGGTAGATGGGAAGCAAAGATGTTCACCCTCTGTGTTTTCAAGAAAGATAAATGACAAATTGAACGGACTTTTCGAGGGAAGATGTGTCCTCTCTGCACTGTAATGACACACTGACATCTGAGGTGTTCTGTGAATGATCGAAAGTAGAAGCATCTGGAAATGATTTTTCACAGGGAAAATCAATAGTGGCAGAATCACAAGGGATGTCAGGATGAAGCGGATGAGGCACGACCAGAAGGGAGTCATCCTTCACCGCAGGATATTCTTTAGATTCCTACACACAATCATCATGAATGATGGTGTAGGTTGGCTGCATAACACCAACTCTGTCGACAGTTTGATCCTCGTTCACGACAAGTGAGGAGTTTGAAATGGAAGAACATAAGATAGTACAATTCGAAGGATCAATAGAATGCAATGACGGAGGTCAAGGGAATGAGTCCATGTGACAACCAATAGGCTTGCAAGCCAAATCTACGCAAATATCAAGAGCAGGTGTGGTAGGAGGATGTGACAGTTCAACCGAGGTGTGTGTATGATCTCCCACATCACTCCATGGTGGTTGAGTTGTTTGATGAGGTGAAGGTGGACATTCACTTGTGACAACAACTGTGCCTGCTTGTGATTGAACAACTCCATCACCGAAGTGTGCTGAGTGGGGTTCAGATACGTGAAGAAGAAACTCAAATCTTCCATCAAGAAATTCCCAATCAATATCATCTTCGAGGAATCGGTATGAAATATTACAAAAGCGCGTGTAAAATTGTTCAACAAATTCATCGGGTGCTTTTCGTAATTTCAGAATTTCTTTGTTGAGTGCTCGACGGTCGAAATGATTGAAAGCATGGTCTATCTCTGCGACTAGATGAGCAAGAGAATGAATGGATTTTTCGGGCACCGTAGCACACCAGTCCATTGGGTGCCCTGCAAGTGTGTAGATGAACAACGCGCAACTCATGTATTCTTCAAAGAATCTATGTATTTCGCATGAGACTATGACACCGACTATGTGCCTTACCAAGGCTACATAGCCTCCACCATCAAATGTTTTATGAGACAAGTTATCCAAGAGATTTTTGGGATGATGAAATTGTTTCCATAAGACATACATTTAGGAAGATCAACTCGGTAGTTAGTCATGGTATATTTGTAGAGATTCAAAATAGATGTGAGGACTCATGTTGCCATATAGCCCTCCTTCTAGTGCCAAAATGTTGATGGTGCTAGACCCGCCAACAAGTCAAGGGGATCTCCCTAGTAAGAAGTCCCAATCAGACCTCAAACCATTTGGTGTAGGAGTCCCAGCAGTGGGTCGTAAGGTAAAGCTTTGACCGTGATGTCCCACAGAGGCAAGTAAGATAAAAATGTCAGTAGCAAGGGTGTGACCGTTGTAGTGAGTTAAGGAAGGTGAATGAGAGGTTCTGACACATAGGGGGTGAGATGAGTGTGCCCCTTTGCAACCTGTAGCAGTACTCAGCTGAGAAGGGAACACACGAGCAGAGATGCATCATAGGCTGGAAATTAAATCAGTTGAAAATCCAAAGTGATGGTTAAACCAATAGCACATCTACAACAAGATTCATATAATCTAATATGAAGCAGTTCATACACAACTACGTAAGTTAAACAACATATATTTCTAAGCAATCGAAGTAGTCCAACTACAATAACATAATATGCATGAAAATGTACTAGCTCATATTATATAAAGAAGCGTAAGTCCTAATCATACAATACATCTATGTAAACCTGCTGGCACCAACAGTGGAACGTTACAACCACATCCGCTTGCTCCTCCAAAGATATGAACTAGCTCTATACAATGGAGAAGCCAAGGTGCATTACAATAATGTCCAAGCTTTCTCCAAGATAGTCTTATCAGAAGCATGGCTGACAAAAATCCTATACAATGTTTATGAGGGACTATTTATAGCAAAGGGTGGGGTGACCCTTGACATTCCTCTTTGTGACAGTTCATCTACCCTCATGACTCTTCATCTACTCTATGACTATTACATCCAACTATTGACACTTGACTTACACTTGACATGACGTTACATTACAATGCACATGTACTCATGCGAGACAACATGGCTTTAGCAAGAAATGCAAGACATCACTGACACTTGGTCTATTGTGATGAAACCGACTCTTTGGAATGCTTGTGATGGTGAAGGTGGTGTGATGATTCCAAGCTTGGTGATCCGTGTGGTGTGCATGCACCTCATGGTGACATCTTGCTAAAGCGAACTCTTGCCTCCATTGCAACCGGTGCATTGGTTTGACTCCTTCATCCAACTCGTTTGTTAACATGCACATGGTCTTCTTGGGTGTGGCTGAATCGGAAACACACTAATGCATAGTGTCTATGATGATCTTCAAGTGTGTGTTGGTGATCATGCACATCAACTTGTCGAAGTACATGTTCAACTCCAGTTGGACTTGCTTCTTATCTTCGCCTTGGTGAGTGTGTTGAATGGGTTGGATTGCATGTGTGTGCACAATGACATGCATGTTGTTGAATCCATTGCATGTGATAAAAAACAGTACTCACCATGTCTGCTCCATGCCAGTTGCTGGGATGGATCTTTAACTTGTATAGGTGTAGTTTCATCCATGAGTGCATGTTGTGCCCACAAATGTTCCTATTTATGTTGCAACTCATTCGTCTGTCTATGCAGCGTCATATTCTTCCTTGAGTTGTTACTTCAATACATGCAACTCCTTCTTTGTTCCATTCTCTATCTTCTCTCAATCTTCATGTCGCGTCGTCATCTCATAGCCTGAGTCTCCAAAATTGCTTTCATCATTAGTGTATCTTCTTGATCTTGCAACTTTGTTCCACCTCTGTGTTGTTAAAAACCTTCTTCTTCCATTCATTACATTTACTGCATTAGATGAATTCATTGCATTCACTGCATTCGCTACGTTCGGTATGTTGCCTTCAACTGTTTTTCATTATGCTGCTGATTGTGATATCTTAATGTTCTTGTCTATGAATAACTTGACGTTTTCATGAGTAGGAAAGCTCATAGATATTTGATCGAATGCATCTCCAGGTGTTCTCTGAGAGGTGTCTTCAACTCTACCCTCATGGAAACCAATGCACCTTCATGGCTGAGAGGCAGATGAACACCTGCAATACCTGGAGACATGGAAACACACATGGCAAGAAATATGTCAGTCAAAAGCCAAAATGAACTTCAGAATTGACTTGCAACATACCTGTGTGACTAATCATGAAGGTTGCACAAGTTTGAGAAGAAATTATTTTACATAGACTGTGAAGAGGAAGAAAAGGAACAAGAAACATCAAGAGAAAGGATATACTCTAGGAACCAACCCTATAGAAAGAAAAAATGAATTCGACCATATCTTGTAATGCATTGGAAGGAAATACTACTCCTCAAACTCTCAAGATAGAAGGGGATATCAAGAAGAAAAAGGTAATAGTGTTGATTGATTCAAGTATTACCCATAATTTTATTCATTGTAAGATAGCCAAGGAATTGAATTGCTTCCTATAACCAGCACCAAAGTGTCAAGTGATGGCTGCAAATGGAAGAACTATAAATTGCTTTGAAAAGTGCCAAAATATCAAGATAACCATGGGGGAATATGTATTGAATATCCCAATGCTTTCCATTCCAATGGGTGTTGTTGTTGTTGTACTAGGAGTTCAATGGTTACAATCTTTGGGTATAATAGCTTTCAATTTTCAATAACTTTTCTTGATTTGTTTTGGGAAGGAAATGAAGTTAAATTGATGGGTATCGCAGGGAAATAAGGAAATATAATTATCTCTAATGGCATGACAAATATTCCAAATAAAGAACAACGCGGTATAATAACACAATTATGCTCACTAGAGATTCAAACATCAAAATTATCTATTTCTCCAGATCTCCAAAAAGTAGTTGAAAATCATTCCAAGGTATTTGAGACTCCCAAAGGCCTCCCACCTATTAGTGATCATGATCATGCTATTCATTTGATTCTAGGAAGTGTTCCTCCAAACATCAGGCATTAGAGATATCTCTATGCCCAAAAGAGTTAAATTGAACGTATGGTTGCAAAATGCTAGAGGCCGGTATAATTCAACCTAGTCAAAGTTCTTTCTCTTCTCTAGTAGTATTGGTGCACAAGAAGGATGAATCATGGTGCATGTGTTCGAATTACAGGGAGCTCAACAAGCTCACTATTAAAGATAAATTTCTCATTCATGTCATTGATGAATTGTTGGATGTATTACATGGAGAAATTTATTTCACCAAGTTGGAACTTCATTCAGGATATCATCAAATTAGAATTAAGACTGAAGACATTCTGAAAACAACATTTTTAACTCTTGAGGGTCATTATGAATTCTTGGTCATACCTTTTGGCCTTACCAATGCACTTTCAACATTCAAGGTTTGATGAATTCCATGTTCAAACCTTTGCTTAGAAAATTCGTTTCAGTATTTTTTGATGATATACTAATCTACAACAAGTCATGGTAGGATCATGTTCAACATGTTGACAGGGTGCTCAATCTATTAGAGGAGAAACAATTATATGCAAAAATCTCCAAATGTTTATTTGGAGTACATGAAGTGGAATATCTGGGTCATATTGTATCTCATGAGGGTGTTAACGTAGACCCTAACAAAATTAAAGCCATGGAAAATCCCCACAACCATAAAGCATCTTCGAGTATTTCTTGGTTTCACACAATATTATCACAAGTTTGTTAAGAATTATGGGAGAATAGTAGCACGTCTAAAAACATTACTGAAGAAAGATGCATTTTCTTGGACTCCAGAAGCAACTAATGTCTTTTAACATCTCAAAGAGGCAATGTGCCAAGCACCGGCCTTAGCTAAGCCAAACTTCACAAAAACCTTTATTGTGGAATGTAATGCATCGAGAAATGGAATTGGTGTTGTTTTAATGCAAGAAGGAAGATCCATTGCTTTTGAAAGTCGTCTAATAAAAGGAAAGTATTTACACAAACCTATTTATGAGAATGAAATGTTAGCAATACTACATGCACTAAAGCAATGGCAACCTTACCTAATGTGAAGAAACTTCAAGGTCAAAACAGATCATGATAGTCTTAAATACTTTTTATAACAAAGATTATCTTCAGAAGAGCAACAAAAATGTGTCACAAGAGATGATGGGCTATGACTTTGAAATCATCTACAAAAAAGGGAAGCAAAATGTTGTTGCAGATGCACTCTCAAGAAAGGATGAGGATGTGGAATGATTGTTTTGTGCCATTTCTATTATCCAACCATATTGGATAACCAAAGTAAGGGATGAATGGAAGAATGACCTAGAAGTGTGGACGCTCATTCAAAATTCGCAGCGAGATCCCAGTACATAAGATACATTTAGCTGGAAAAATGATTCATTATGGTACAAAGATTGCTTATATCTTTGTAAGAATTCCCATCTCAAACAAAATATTCTTTTGGAATTGCACACCTATCCCCTAGGAGAGCACTCAGGATTTTTAAAAACTTACCACAAGGTAAAGAAGAAATTTTTAGGAGGGCCTTAAATCTGATATTCAAAATTTTGTGGCAGAATGTTTAGTTTTCCAACAAACTAAAGTTGAGAGAATTAAGACCCCGAGTCTGTTACAACCTTTATCCATTCCAAGTCAACGTTAGGAGAAGGTTTTAATGGATTTTATCATAGGTTTACCCAAGTCCGAAGGAAAGAGTGTCATCATGGTGGTAGTTGATAGACTTACCAAGTATGCACATTTTTGTTCATTATCTCATTCATTTAAAGCTAGTATAATTGCTACTACATTTATGGAAACAATTCAAAAGCTACATGGAAACCCAAAGATTATTGTAAGCGACAAAGATCCCATTTTCACTAGAAATTTTTAGACAAAATTATTTTCTTCTCTGGGTACTCAATTAGACCATAGCTTATCTTATCATCCTCAATCTAATGAGAAAACTGAGATAGTGAGAAAATGTTTGGAAGGATATATTCGTTGCTTTATATCTTATAAACAAACACAATGGGTCAAGTGGTTACCTCTATTTGAATGGTGGTATTACACTTCCTTCCATACTGTAGCAAAAATGAACCCATTTATGGCACTTTATGGATATCATCCACCATCCATCACATCATATTTAAAAGAAAATTTTAAGGTTCAAGCTGTGGAAGATCACATTGAGAATCAGGAAGAAGTTCTCCAATGCTTAAAGGATAACCTCACATTGGCGAAGAATCGAATGAAACAACAGGCGGATCAACATCGCAGTGAAAGAAGTTTTGATGGTTGTGACTGGGTATTTTTACAGCTACAACCATATAAACAAATTTTCCTCAAGAAAGCTAAGAAGGATGATAAATTATCACCAAAGTATTATGGTCCGTACAAGGTGTTGCAAAATATTAGTACCATGGCATACAAATTGGAGCTTCCCGCATCTTCCCGAGTGCAAATAATTTTCCATGTTTCATGCTTAAATAAACTTATAGGTGATGAGCTCCCATTTCAATCAATATTACTAGAACTTGACAAGGAAAGAAAAATCATATTGGAACTTGAAGAAGTCACGAAAATAAGAACCCGACAACTACAAAATCGATCAATTTTAGAGTATCTCATTAAGGGGAAGAACTTACCCGTTGAAGATTCCACATGGGAGAATGAAAATTTTGTATAAAAGCATCAAGAACTACTCAAGCGTTGAGGACAACACTTTTTTGAAGGAGAGGGGAATGTTAGGTCCCTATACTACTAGTGTAACGCCTTATTGTCCCCATACTACCAGTGTAGCCCTCTTATTGATATTTTTGTGCCCATGTAGTCCCCATATTGTTATTATTATTCCCCATATAAACCTACTATTGTTATTGTTGTGCCCTTACACTCTTATTGTTATGAAGGCTCTGATTATATTGTGACTCCTTAGACTCCTATATATAGAAAGGAGGCCTTATCATTTGTATCATCCAAGAATTGTTCATTTATGTAATGTAAAGGAGGATTCCCCCTCGAAGAGGATAAGTTATAAGTCATTGATCTATCTATTTGTGAGTTGGTTGCATAACAACATATTAATTTAGGAATAGAGTATATTTTAGTACTTCAGAAGTTAATTAAAATTAATCATTTCACATCCACAAAATGTTGTGTATGGAGGAAGAAACATCTCTTCACTTTGCACATGGCATTCTGCACTCCGTAATTCCTGGACAATTGAATTACAGAACTCTCGAACATTATAGTGCCCACAATGGGGTCTTCACGATGTTGAGCTATCCTGTATTAATTGTTATCATACATAATAGGAATATTGTTGATAGTAGGAGCATTGTTTCCCTTTGGTAGGAGGACACTTGTTGTTGAATAAAGACAGGGAGACCCTTTATATAAGGCGATAAATTGGTATAAAAGAGATGTTTTGTGTCATCATATTGGAATATCTCCCTCATCTCCATGATATTTCTATTTCGACATTGCATAAGCACATCATAACCTCATGTGATATATTATGTTAATCTTTATCTCAAGAAAAAAGATTTAGTTTATATTTTGCTGACATATATTAGCTTAAGATGCTCTCAAGTGGCAATATGAAATCCATATGTAATTATAATTCACTCTATATTTTTGCAATGCATATTATTGTAAGATGCTTTCAAGATGAAAAATGTAATCAATATGCCATGGCTCGACATATATTATCGTTAAAGTTAACAGAATGCTATCAATCAATATCTTCTTCATATTATTGAAATAGCTAATTTTAATAATAATTCCTTTA
This sequence comes from Pinus taeda, assembly GCA_000404065.3. Lineage (NCBI taxonomy): Eukaryota > Viridiplantae > Streptophyta > Pinopsida > Pinales > Pinaceae > Pinus > Pinus taeda. The sequence continues at coordinate 71,210 of APFE030819984.1, read as the reverse complement.
TTTTTATTTTGTCTCATGACATGTTGTCGTAGCATGCCATATAAGTTGACTTTTGTCCAACAATGTGACTCTGTCCATACCAAACCATGTTTACCGTAACCTCAGTTAAACAAATTAACTCTATAACATTCAGAGAGAATCTATGGCAATGACTTGGATTGGTCTGTTGCAAGAGTGTGTTTGTTCGTTTATTGCACAATGGATTACAATCTTGCAAAGCTAGGGGTTTCTCTGATGTTCCGCAGGGTACTATCTTCATCAGTGTGTATGGAAGCACTAGGAGAAGCTATACTATGTTATCACAATTTTAGTCACTAGTTTTAAAGTGTTGACAACTTTAGTGTCAACATTGATTTGTAAAAAATAATTTTAAAAGCACTAATAGTTTTAGTGTTAGCACCAAGTTGTTAAAAATAATGTTAAAGTGCTAACAAATAGAATATCAGTGTTATTGTAAGTTTTGAAAATAAAAATGCGCTGACAACTAGAGTAGCAGTGCATATGTGTAAAAATGGTTAGTTAAACTCTAACAACAATAGTATCAATGCCAAAGGAAAAATTCAAATTTTGTTATATGTCCAAAATAATGCGTTGATGGAGCACTTGTCGTTGAAGGAGCGAGCACTTGATCAAGTGGCGCTATCAATTAATCTGTCAGTGATAAAACTTTGTTTTACTTTGTTTTTTCCTATAAAAGACAGTAACTTTGGGTGCATATTCCGAACAGTTGGAAATTAAATTAAAAGAAAAAAGAAAGAAGTTTTTGTTGGTATCAAACGAATTTAAAAAACCTCTTTCATTTTTTACACAATTATAATGCTTTGAGATATTCGAAGGGATCTTTGAAGCCTATTTTTTAGGATTTTGCATTTCAGTTTTTTCCGCTTTTAGCCACTGATTTAAAAATCCATTCTTGAATAACCGGGGATGAATTTTTGAAAACCCAAAAAGGTTTGTTTCGGTAATGGACCCATTAACGAAAATCTCTTTCATATTTTTCACATATATCACAATTTGAGAGTTTGGAATGGATATTTGAAGCCTCTTATTCAGGCATTCACCAGAATTAATTTTTTTCTATTTTTAGAAAAAACCACTGATGAGTTGAAGAGCCACATCATTAATTCAACTTGGGGCCAAATATTATCTCCTTGATTATTTGATTTAGTAATCTATAGATATATGAAGAGGTTTGATATCCATTATTTTTGGATCTTGAACAATTTGTAAGTAGTCTATAAAGACTCTCATTTCTGTAATGTATAGGGTTGAACTTTGAAAAGAAAACTTATTATAATCATGTGCATTTTATTAATAGAATAAATTTTGGACAGAAGTACAGGGTTTTTGTGCCAAAGATTCATTTTTTAGCATTTGTGTTCTATTTCTTAGTGCTATGTTATTTCGTTATTATTCATTGAGTGTTTAAGCTTCTCATCCGAATCAGTAAGTAGATGTAAAATTCATGTCACAGTGCTCTATATCTTATATTTAGATATTCACCTTTCAATTGATGAGTTAAATACAAAATTCCCCATTATGATGCATTATTTTTAAAGCTCTGAGTGTCTTCCTCTTCTTCCTTTCATGCTATAGGTGATTAATTTCTAGCATATTGTTGAAAAACATGCCTTTGGAACATTAAATCCTTACAAACCAAGCTTCAAAGATTCTTAAATTGGATTATTTGACTCCATTTCACAATGGTTTCTTCTCATACTCCAACCAATTTTAGCAACTTCCACATTAATCTAACCATAGAGTATTTAACATACCTGCTACCATTGTGACTTAGGGTAGTTGAATTTGAGTAGGGACCCCCCTTTGGATTGAAGGGCCAACTTCAGCCTCAAAGTGGTTAGAAGTTACCTTAGAGTTTTTCCCGCACAGCCACGGTTTTCTCTGAGTGATAACATGCTCGAAAATCTAGAAGGATACGTTTGTGTTCTTGTGTAGATGGAGTCTCGATTCGAGAAAAATGAAGGCAAAGAGAAACATGATTGGTGTGGTGTAGTAGCTAAAAGTAATGATGATTCTGGTGGTGCTGGTAATAATAATAATGTAATGTCCCAAATGTTAAAATTTTTAACAGATCAAGCACACTTTAATGTTCTAATTAAAGCAAACCTTCAACAAGAACACGGATAAGATCTATAATTGCAACCCCTTATTTATATTATTAGCTGAAGAAAATAACACATACCCATGTAATAAGATTGGAACCCCTATAGATGGCATGCATGGCTTCTTAACACAAGAAAAAGACAAGACACTGAAGCCCACTTGTGAAACCTAAATAGATCTACCACACAAATTTCACCGCGGGGTTTTTGTCCTGGGATCAACCTAGAATTGGCCACACCAATTTATGAACAAAATATAATAAGATAGAAAAACTATGAATGATCCCAATGTCCAGTTCCTATCCCCTTTTATAGGCTTGATGGACTCTCTAGAAACTTTATTTTATTATTTTCCCTCGAAAAATGAAGGAAAATACCATGGGAAAATCCACGGTAAATATCATGGGTGGATTATATCCATTTTGACCATATCCAGAAAAAGGGAATATTGCAAATCCTCCTGCCCAAAGATTTCTTGCCCTCAAGCAATGCACTGCTATCCACAACAAAAGCATCTGGTCATTGAAGCCAAGATCCCACACAACACAGTGTGTTATTACATGCCTCCATGCTAAATGACCCTAAATGGATCCTTCGATACTTAGATCTGAAATAATCCTCCAACAAATCCTTCCCTCAATAGATTCACCTGGGTCCTAATGCCACCTAAGTCATGGGACCTGTGGGTTATGATATTATCTCATCCCTCCATCACTGCTCATGCTTAAGGGCCCAAACTGCAATATTCCCTTGGCTAAGACTTTCCCAACAATAGAGTTCCAACTCATAATCTCTTGCCAATCCATCTCATGGGAAGGATATAATGAATGGATGCCTACACATGTAATAAGTCTACCATGTTGATGTTGCCTAATGCTCAACTCATGTTTCTCTACCCAATCACCCAACATGTTCCATTTGTATAACTTTGCTTTGTTATCCCCAATGTATAAAGGTCGGTTGGTAGTGCTGCAAGCCTTATCTATGTACTCTTGTAGAGGGCTCCTTTGGAACTCCCGTATTCCTCCTGATGCTTAGTAAGGGACTTGAGACGTTCCTCTACAGTAGACAATTTAGTTGCTAACTCAACACATACCCCTATGAGCTCCTCAATTTTTTTGTTCTCATGTAAGATAATGTCTCAAGTTTTCCTGATTCTCTGCTTTAACATCATAAGATCTATCTTGAAATGTGTGAACTTTCCCTGAAAGTCCTCTATTGTTGGTTCTGGTGCCCTATTGAATATCTTTGTACCTGTCTGCACCTGATGTCCTATGACCACCACTTTAACTTGAGCCTTTGAATAGCTCTCTAGGAATGGTTCATCTTGCATGTTATGTTTGTCATGCTCCCCTTCATGACCATGCTCAGCATATTGGTTTACCATTACTGGTTCCTCATTTAAGTCTCCTTGAATGTCTTCTTCCTGACCTTCTCCACATGTGCAAACAATTTGTTGTCCATCATCTCTGGTTTTCAAAAATGGATGTACCAGTGGACTGTTATTTATACTTTCTTGCTCATACTCTTCATGGATGGACCCAATTCTACAAGACTCTACCATATCATTAGGAAGAATTACCTCCTTTCTTTCCTCATGTATTTTGTCAAGTTAACTGATCATCATCAACTTGTCCTGCAAGTTTCTCTAAATAACATTATGTTGTTGGTAACCATATGTACTTGACTCCTCAAATCCTTTAGATGAATCCTCATGGTCTGAAGGAATCTCTTTTTTTTTGTCCTTGTTGCATCCTTCCTTTCAGCTGGACATGAATGGTTAAGTTCCCAAGATCCCTTCCAGATAAAGAATAGTCCTCTCCTTCTTAGTTAATTCTTGCTACAGGTTTTATTTTCTTTGTTCTTGCTTCCTCATTTAATCCTCTTCATCTCCTTCTAGTCAACACTCTTCTGAGCAACTTTATGTTTTAAATGACCAAATTTTAAACTAAGTCACATGCGACTGGTGATACAATTAGTTCATTTCTCCAAATGATCAATAATTTGGATCTTTGTATCTTGTAGATGTCGACATCTCCTTCTAAAAATAATGAAATAATCTTCTGCATGCTTGTTTTGACACGTTCCATATGAGCTAATGTAATGTTGGTGTATAATTTCTGGAACACTTGAAATATTAAGTCCTCACATTCCACATTCAGCATGAATGTGCCAAAGTTGAACTCTGGAATGAGTTCTAAAATTCTGCGCCGCTTCTGAAAAGCATGAAGCATGATGTTTTTCAACCCTTGAAGGGATTCTACTATCAGCTACAATATATCCCTCATGATATCATTATTGTAAGGTGGTAGAGGAGATGTTAAAGTTATGATCCGACTGAGACAAGAGGAAACTGTGATCTTGAACTCTTCACAAGGATGCTCCCATAGTTTGGGTTGTATTAATGCAAGCATGGATGACTTGAGATGCCAACTAAGTTTCTTCCATTATGTCTGCCCCAACTGGGACAAAGATGTGTCTAATTCCTCAAGCTTATGAAGGTCTATGGCTAACTTTGTTTGTTAAAATTCAAATCCAAGTACGAAGAGCTTAGCCCCTCTTCTTGTCCTTCATTCACTTCCCATGGGTGCTTCTGCTACAAAATAACATAGATTCGTTTTTAGAAAGGTCTACTGCTTTGATCATTATTTTGGTCTAAGTAGGTATTTTTGTGTAAAGGACCATATATTCTCACTAGTTCATCAAAAAGTTTCTAGGTGTTTTCCAAGGTCTCTTCAAGACGATCCATCTTCTCCAATGCTATTTTTTCATAGGGAGATTTTATTAATCATATTTTGACCCAAAGATATTATAGCCACAAACTTAGAGATTATTCTCCCTTTACTTCTTTTTTATTTAACCTGTCAACTACACTCATAATTAGTAAACAGTATGGTTACAAATTGGTAGCCTTAATCTGAAAATGGTTGGTTAAAACTAGGAAGATGCTTACATACAAAAATCTTCTGAAGCCATTGCTGCAAGTGATATATGAAGTTGTTGGTAGCCATCTTTCCACCCTAAAATCTGGCAATTGTTATACGCACTAATTTCGTTGAAATTTTTTGTTATTGTGGTTCAAACTCTTCAAAAAGAAATATACTACAAGAATTAATGTCTTCGTGAATGGTAGGTAGAGGAAAGCCATTATGGAAGTAATCTAATGCTTCAACAACTCCTACAACCACTTTTAAGTGCACTTTCCAAGGAAGGATTGGCTTCACCTCACCTCCTGAAATATATGTAGTCCATAGATAAGGCTATAACCAAATTTCATAAAATAGAAAATGAAATGCCCCACCATATAATACATGATGCTATAATTGCTAATATAATGATGTGGGTGTGCTTCAATAAAATAAGAATCTCAAGCACTTGCTCTGTTTTGGTTGAATAAATCAAGTTTTTTAGTCCCACGGATTATCTGTCGGGAAAAAATTCTCTATAAACTCGATTCCAACCTCCTCTTTCTATAAAATTCCCACCACGAACAAGGATGTCACATAATAAATGCCTATTCACAGGATACCACTGTAATATTGTTCACCGAATGGCTTGTGCCCACTTGGATCTCGATCACGCTCATCCCTATGCCTGCGATCCTAGTTTCTTCGTCCTTCGATTGCTAACCTTGTAGTCAAATCTCTTTTTGGGCTTACTGTGAGCACGGTCCAAGAGTGGTCCCATGCTGCAATCAACCTTCAATCGTCAACTGCTCCATGTCCAATTTTGAAATAATGTGGACAAAGGCCACCTCCCTCAACTAAGTACTCTTGCACTAGTTGTTCAAGCTCTCACAACATATGGAATACCTCAATCTTAACAATGGTAGAAATAACTCTTGCCTCCAATGCTTCACGACTGTATAAATCAATGAATTCTCACGTCTATGTAAATCAATGAATGCCCTTCTAGCCTCTGCAACCCAATTTCCTATATAAAACGATCCTTGAGTCATATATACACTATGCGGCGTTTACATGATAATAAACGATCATCAAAAGGCATGATGGCTTCACCCAATAAATGAATGGATTGCTTCACTCTTTGACCTAACGTTGCTAGATATGGCCTCATGTCCTAGAAATATTGGTATATAGGTATATAGCCCCACGACTTAATGTTCTTTGTTTTCTTTTCCGCTTGCACTCTATGTGAACAACCCCAAGGCTTTAGGTGCTTCAGCAAGGAATGTTCTTTGGCCACCAACCTCCACGTGAAGATATCGTAGCATTGATTTTTATCCTCCAAACTCACGATTTTTTATTTTTATTTTTTTTTTCTCAGAGTAAGATATATGTTATTAGCGCAACATGATTGACTCTACACTCCTCGAGGGAAACGATGAGTCAATACTCGATATATAGAGAATGTTGGCTCAATTGGTCAATCCAAATGGAGTCTTCCAATCTCACGATCTGTGGCCTCTGCAGTTTGATGGTCTCCTTAGCCATCAAATGTTTCATAGGGGAATAAACCCTTAATTCATCACCTTTATAATAAGAATAATGTCCTTTCATCCTTCACAACAAAGGTTATTGCTTATTAGAGTCGAATTCTCCTCGATTCATATCTGGGTGAGATCTGTGATTCAATCCTTTCTTACGAAATGGTTTGATTTCTCAACCATTTTCATTGCAAAACATGAACCCTCTGCTCCAGGGATATCTTGGTCTCTTGAGAAGATCATTTTCTTCGATCTCCCATAAGAAAGGTTAACTCTAGCAAATAAATCTCATGTAGATAACATTATTCATCCAACTAGGGTAGTTAGAGAAAACCACCGAAATTGGGTGAGTTACTAGCTAGGGTGATTTTGAAGAATCACTGAAGACTAGTTTCTTCTAACCCTCAATCTGCAACAAAAACACCCTCAGACTGGCAGGATGCACAACTCTGATACCACTATAATATCCCAAATGTTAGAAATTTTAACAAATCTAACACACTTTAGTGTTTTGATTAAAGTAAACCTTCAACGAGAACAAGAAGACATATGGGATCTAGAATTTCAGCCCTTTATTTATATTATTAGCTAAAGAAGATAACACATGTCCATACAATAAGATTGGAACCCCTATAGATGGCATGCATGGATGCTCAATACAAGAAAAAAACAAGGCATTGAAGCCCACTTGTGGAACCTTAATGGATACACCACTCAAATGTCACTACAGGGTTTTCGTCTCGCGATCAACATTAGAACTGGCACGACCAAATTCTAAACAATACATAATAAGATAGACAAACTCCGAATGATCCTAATGCCTAGTTACTATCCCCTTTTATAGACTTGATGGACTCTCTAGAAACTTTATTTTGTTATTTTCCCTCGAAAAATAAAGGAAAATACTATGGGTAGATTCCATGGGAAAATCCACAGTAAATACCATGGGCAGATTTTGTCCATTTTGACCATGTCCAAAAAAAGGGAATATTACAAATAAACAAATAAGAATATAATTGGATCAATGACGAGAAATGATGTTGAGTTATATACACTTCATCTAGGTATCATTTTAATGCAAGCTTAGAAGCAAAGGGAATGACCATGGTAGGTGGTTCCATGATTATCATTTGGGTAATACAAAGAAGCATTTTTAAATAGCTTTGTTGTAATTTGCTTGATTTGGAAAATATAATAGTAGGTAAAGTATTTGAAAGTGTAACATTCTTCAACCTTCACAAGTATAGATGAATTGGTAGTAGAGCATGTTATTATGTTTCATAATTAATCAGTAGTCGAGGGCCTGCGATTGACAATATCCCTGAATATTTGGAGACTTCGTGTGGTAAATTTTTGTTGATATCGATCGGAGTTTATGAGAATGGCATCATCAATGGTGTTCTGTTACAACAAGATCCACATTTAGGTGGTTTCCTATCCAACAAAGGGTTTATAGATTTAATATTTTCCTTTGTTATTTTCTATTGTTATGGTTCGTCTTTACTAGAGTTTGTAACGCACGCAAGGACCTTTGCACAATCAAGGATGTTTATTATATTCTAATTATGCAATAAGTCACAGGGATAGTTAATAAAAATAATTCACAGTGAGCTATTCGTTACAAGTGTGTGGAGCTTTGAAGCGAACAAAGTTCCTTCTATAAATTAATTACTGCAAAAGACTTGGAATATCAACATATCCATTAAGGATATAAATATTATACTAAATATTAATAAGAATAAGAATGAGAATTTACAATGAGAACAAGATGCTTGCTTATATACCATGCAAGTGTCTCTTCAAGAAGAGTCATGTCTCATTTAGACATGCCTCTTCAAACTAATTACTACTTAACTAATTATTATTTATGATTATTATCATTTACATTATATTTATATTATTTTTATATTTTATTCGTTACATTGTCTCATTTCTCAAAAAGCTTTGTACTCAAAGCTTGTCGATGAAAAAAGGCTTGATCTCTTTTTTGGCTTCAAACGTCTCTCTCTCGGAATAGTCATCATCGTCGATACAAGTTGATATGATCTTCTTAGTGACAAACAAAATTGTCACACTGAGAAGGGATCAGACCATCTGAGATTAATCTTCTGCATAGTATTTTGATCACTGGAATTTTGTAACGACTTGTTAACATAAGACTAGATTGATGTTATGTCATTATTCTCTAGAACATTAGTTTGTTGTCTCTGGTCTGAATGGTCCCGATATGTAGTTTGGTTGAGTTGTCTAATTTTGTGATTCGGATGCCGATATAAAGTTTTTAGATTTTCTTCTGGTGAGGATGTTATTGAATTGGTTATGGAACATTCACTTGGGACGTCCATTGTCTGAACTGCAACATCTGAGTGTGTCGTTTCTTCAACTGATTTGTCTTCTTGAATTGTCATATTAACTAGATCGGTATTCGTTCCCTTTTTTTTTTGAACTTGAACGGTTGCGACTGGAGATTATAATACTTCTACTTGAGTGGATTGCTCCAACTTATCTTTTAATGCTTTCTTATCATTCTTAAGCTCCTTAATTTGAGTGAGTAGACGTCGATTATGGTTTTTTAGTTGTAAAATTTCTTCAGTTTCTGATTTACCAAACCTTTTTTCAGTGTTTTGAATTTTAAGATTTTCATCTTTTAGATCTCTGATTTGTTCTAATAAATTTCTATTAAGGTTCTTAAAACGCAAGATTTCCTCTTCTTGTTCTGATAAGTGCTTCTTGAGCTCTTTCTTTGTGACCTTAGTCTTCTTCACTTGCGCCAACAATTTTTCGACATGGTCCTTGAGACAAGAATTTTTTTCGTCATTTTCCATTATTTTTTTGTAATGCAGATCTTTATGTTTGTGTTCTAACACTATTGTTTTGTTGACTTTTGGCTATTTTGTCATTCTCTTTATCTTTTGGCTGCACTTCTTAATACACTGGATAACATTATTCCGTGGAAGTGATTATGGATGTAGAGAATGGAAGAAAGATTCCATTCTCTCTCTTCTCACTCTGTTACTTAATTATTGTCAATAATTGTTCTATATCTTTTGTGATTTATTGTTTTTGTTCATTACACAAAGATATATAATATATATATATTTTTTTTTTTTAAGATTTTATTATTATTTTTTAATTATTTTATTTTCTTATATTATATATATATAATATATATTATATATATATATATATTTTCAAATATTCTCTAACGTGATTGCTAAAACTTGAATACTTTTATTAAAAATTCTCTTTATAATCTTGCCTTCCTATATATGTATGTTTTTTATATTATATCAATTTTTCCAAAATAACTTTAATTTTTATATTAATAATAGTTTCACTTCTTTTTTTAAATAATAAATTGGTTCTTTTTTTTATATACTTAATTACTCCCTTGATAACTTTTAATGTCACCCCACTTAATATAAAAGTCACACTTAATATAAACTTTTATGATGTCACCACACTTAATAAATATAAAGGTCACCTCTTTTCATATGACGGTCACAATGTTAAAATACCATGGGCTATTTTCATGGGTTGTTTTTAAAACCTCCGTTAAAATGTTCTCCACGTAAAAAGTAAAACATATTCCTTTTGTTTTTTGTTTGTTTGTTTTTGTTTAAATACCATGGGCAATTACCATGGGTTGTTTTTAAAACCACGGGCTTCTCCACGTAAAAGCTTTTAAATATACTTGGTATAAGATTTTGTATCCGTTTTGTTTTTTCTTTTATTTATTTTT
>APFE030819968.1:47832-64296 GCA_000404065.3 Pinus taeda | reverse complement strand
TTTAATATAAAAGCTTTTCCCATTCAGAATGGATTGAAATACTTGGGCTATAATTTGAAACCTGTGGGATACAGAGTAGCTGATTGGTCATGGATATCGGATCATTTCTATAAGAAAATAGTTGCTTGGGAATACAAATGCTTATCCTTAGGAGGCTGCACCATCTTGGCTCAAGCTGTGTTGGCTCAAATCATGGTTTATTGGGAGCACCTCTTCTATATCCCTTCAGCTATCATCAATTGTCTCAACAGAACGATTGCTAATTTCATATGGGGAGGACAGAAGGATAAGAAAAAATTCCACTTGACTAAGCTTTCGAAGCTGTCTCGGCCCAAAAATATGGGAGGTTGGGTTATATTGGATCTGCACACATTTAGAAGAGCCCTCCTCTGCAAAACCATGTGGAAAGCGATTATGGGAGAATCCATTTGGAGCAAGGCCATTAGAGCTAAGTATATGGACAATCAGGACATGACTTATTGGTACAGACAGCACAATATTGGATCCTCTAATGGCTCAGCTATATGGAGAGGATTTCAAAGAATGGAGCCTTTCTTTAGAAAAAACTTAATCTGGAAATTCCAATCTAGATCTAATATTATTATTGGCATAGATGATTTTGCAGGTGCGGAAGAAAAAATCAATATTTCCACCCAGCTTTTGAGAGCATTACACAACAGGGATTACTTCTTTTGGGCCAATGTCATTCAAAAATGGGATGGAGCAGTTCCTATATGGAAATCTGCTATAGAAATTCAACTTAACGGCGCACTGGAAACACAATGGAATTCCATCATTACTTCAATGCGAGCGAGGGGAATTTGTCGCTCGTTGGATCGGGATTTCCTCATTTGGAAAGGTCTCGGTGGCACATCGACTGTTCAAGCAAAGAAAATCTATCTACAGTTACTTTATACAGCATCTGATCCACCTGATAATATATCTCCAACTGCATTTTGGAAAACAGGACGTCCCATAAAAATCATTATTTTTGCCTGGCTGGTTTTTTATAACAAGAACCTCACTTGGGAGAATCTCCAAAAGCAGAAATGGTATGGGCCAGCCATATGCCCCCTATGTAGATTAAATTCTGAGAGAAATTTGCACATTTTTCTTCAATGTCCTCAAACTCAGTTGATTTGCCAGAACCTAGCTGCTCATTTCGGTTTCGTCAACGTCAGTGCTCCTTCTATCACTGAAGCTTTCACAGGATGGAGTAATATGTATATCGAGTGGAGGCCCATTCCACTGTTAACAATATGGGCCATATGGAAGTGGCGCAACAAGATTATTTTCAATTCCATAAGGGATTCGCAATCAACAGTATTCGAATCTATCCTTTGCTTGTATAATGCGATTGGACGACCTTGACAATCCAAAGCCAGGCATGGAAGGCAGACACAGTCCAAGAATGCCAATGTTTATCCTTGTGCCTATTTTGATGGAGCTGCTCAACATGGCACATGTGCCTGCAGAGTTTTCATTATCATTGAGGAAGGTCAAGTTTTTGACATCCATTGGAATGGAGGAGCTGGATCTAACAATAAAGCAGAAGTCATGGCCCTGGTTGGACTCCTATCTATATGTGACTTACTTGGCTTACAAAAGCTTCATATATTTGGAGATTTGAAATTCATCATCGAACACGTACAGTCTAAACATATCATAAGAAATATACACCTCTCAGGATGGATGAACAGGGTTGAGGCTATGTGGAGCACCAAGAAGGACTACACTATTTCCCACATTACCAGGGATAAAAACTGGAGGGTAGATGCTTTATCAAAACAGGGTCTATCATCTCCACAGGGTATATGGAGGATGCAAATAACCGTGGACAATATCTCTCATAAAATCTAAGACTTTTCGATGTCCGGTACATAATTTTCTATATTGTGGTCTCTATCTGGTATGATTTTCCTTTTTTCCACGACTTTTGACTCCTATGTTGAATTTTGATCCTTAAATATCATGGCATATGGGACCGACAAATGAACTATCATTTTGTGCATAGGTACTAGTAGCAAATATCTCTCTATACATCCTATCTTTTCATGATCTGTTATGGCTTCATAAAACCTTTTCTCTCAAGTGCTTATAATCCTCTATATTCAGCCATAATTGATGGTCCCCATATGAATTATCGTACTTGTTGATGAATGCATTATATAAATCTAAAGCTTTTCATTGCTAAGAAAAAAAAAAAATATTTTATATATATATATGTGTGAAAAATTAATTTTACATATAATTAAATATTATGTAAATTTAAAACATTTTTGATTGTTGAAATAAAATTAATATAAATAGTATAGTTAATAAAACAATAAATTACCGCTGATTACTTAACTGTGGTGTTAATACTAACTCAAAATAACTAATTATATTTATATATTAATTAGTTATTATATATATTTAAATATTATCAATATAATAACTATGATTGAATTATATTATTTTTATTATATTTTTTGAAGTTAAAAATTTTACCTATTAATTTTTTTTATATATAATATTTTAAAATAAATATAACAAAACACACCCAGCAAATTAAGTATTTGTAAACTAAATAAATATAATATATTTTACATTTTATTAATATAACTATTTAAATTTAATGTTAATTTATTATTTTCTGTTCCCATTTTCAGTTTTTTTTTTAAGTTGAAAGCTCCCCAAAAGATCCCACATTCTTAGAACCATTCCTCGCCAATTCCACATATTGTATTCAAAGAAGGAGCGCAATCGTGCGAACGGAGTGAATTTAAAAGTCGCTAGGAACCATTCTCATGAAGTATGATTTTTAAATGATTATTTGATTCCTTTTGGTATTGGTCTTCAATATTAATATATCTATTTAGCTTCTGATATTTGGATATAAAATTAATGAGATAATAAAAGTTGTCTTATTTTATTTTTATATTTTTGTATTCTTGCATTTCACAATGTAAAATGAGGAAATTCGAGAGACTTGTTCTTTTTCTTTCCATGGTTTAGTTTCTATATTTTTTTTTATCTAGTGTGAAGTATAATGTAAGATATTCAATTTCTTAAGTCATTTTAATAAGGTGAAATTTTGTTTCTTTCACTTACCTTAAAAGTTTTTTTTCAAGATTACGATTAATTTTTGCTCATTGAAAGTTTTCCAATAATATAAATTTAATCTAAATTTAAATTTTGGATGTAAATTTATGGCCTTTAGAAAGTTCATCCTTTTAAGCACCTTCTTGATTCTTATACACTTCCATGTGGTATATGCATGCCAAACATATGGCAGTCCCTGTCCACTTGTCGACACTACATAAAGCCACTTCCTTAAAGTGCAAATCAACTTGGGGCCACATTCGAATATAGGATTTCCCAAATACCCTTACTCTAACAATTTTATATATGTTTGGACTTCTAAATTCATCTAGGATTTTTAAAACTTTCAAATCTAACTATTAAGATTTTCCATTTTTCCGTTGCAGTCTAATGAGACTACTTTTTTGCCCTAACTCATGGAAATTCCAGTCATATTTTCAGAAAATATGGCAAGGATTTTTGTAAATCCAAGTTACAGTTATTAAAATTCAATATTTTAGGTGCCTCAGAGGGTTTTGATGGTGGTGAATCCATTTCCACGATCAAAAACATGATTCAAACAATGCCTCTACAAAAAATTTTGAATTTTGTTTGCCCAAATTTCAGCCACTTTTGGCTGTCCAAGCAATTCCTCCACTTGCATAGACGACTCCTTTTTCCACTATGGTCCATTCATTGACCTTATAAATAATCTAAATATCTAGGAAATTTTAAAAGTTCCTTTTTAATTGAAATATGGATTTCCAAAACTCTGTTATCTGAAGCTTCCACACTTCACATCACCCTAGGAGACTTCTACCTAGTTTCCACCTCAGAACCAAAGTGCCTCTAATACACATCACACCACCATGCTAACATTCCATATTAGTAACCCATTAACATGCCACATCATCTAAAAATTGGTTTATGTGCTATGTCAATATGGCACATCAACATGTCACATCATTGCCCACATGGATGCCATATAACCCCCATGTGGTCAATCTAGCTTTCATTCAAAAATGGATTTTTCGTTAAGGAATTCTTTTTGTGAATTAAAACAATCTTTCATTAATCAAATAAATAACTACATGTAGACTAGCTTTTAAAAGTCTAAAAATTGTTGTTTATTATAAAAGGGCTACTAACCTTGGCCTATCAACTAAAAATAGTAGTAAATCTATTATTCAACAGTGAGCTATAAGGTATTGATAATGAAAATAATTACAACAAGAAAATACTTATTCACTAAAAAAATCAGGATGAAAAATTAAAAAAAAAAAATTCGCTGACAGGGAGGAAATATTGCCTCCAACATTGGCATGGCTTTCTTAGAGTTAACTAACTTTTCTCCATCTTATTGTATTAAGTCATCAATTCTCTTGCATCCATTTTCCTGTCCTCCTTGACCACCTTGGGGGGATAATTTAATTATTGTGTATGAACTCCAAAATGGGGATTTGAAGAACTTGAACAAGATTGAGTGTTATTTATTTGACTCTTGGATGTGAGATATTCCCTATAAACATTCCTGATATGATTGTATGACATGGATTGTGGATCTTTATCGAGGAAGACCTTTGCCAAAGAAATTAACATGCGTAGATCATCTACATCCATGTCATCTAGGAGGTTTTGAGTCTCTTCCTCTTCCATTATTGAGCTAGTTGTCGTCTTTGGAAGAGAATTTTGATTATTACCTTATGGATTCTTTTTCTCAGGCTCTTATAGGGGTGGAAAAGATTTTAGAATACTTCTAGCAACTAGCTGGGGAATTGATTGATTATCTTCTTGCATTGGGATCTCGTATAGAGACGACAAAGATTCAGAGTTAGTTTCTAGATTTGAGGTTTCGACTAGAATTTGTAGCTTCGTGAGGTCTCAAATTCCTTTTCCTTTTGGGAAATTTTTCAAAACCCTCTTTTTCTTTGTGAGTTGATTAATTTGTTGGTAAGTATTTTGTAATTGTAGGAAAGTCTCTAAATATATGTCCATTTTCATGAATATCCCTTCACCTAACTAAGATTTTTTCATGATCCAGTGTCTGTTTCAAAAGATTATTGATAATAAATGTCTATTGAAGCTAGAAGAGGTTGTGAAATATTCATATAGACGTAAATGCTTATGTAGGTTGTGTATATCCCTCTCTTAGCTTGTAATGGACCTTGTGCCTTAAAAGTCATACGAAACCAATAATTATAGTCCTCTTCAAGGGGGAAACCTCCTTTTACACTGAATACAATGAATAAGATAATATTTGATAATCCTAAGACTAGTCTCCTTAGTATATATATATAGTATAGATATATATTATATATATATATATATATATATATATATATATATATATATATATATATATATATGTATATATGTATATATGTATGTATATATGTCTGTATGTATATGTATATATATATATACATATACATACAGACATATTATACATACATATATATATACATACATACATATATATATATATTATTATATATATATATTATTTATATATATATTATATATATATATATATATATATATATATATATATATATATATGCATACATACATATATACATATACATATATACATACATATATACATATTATATTATATATATATATATATTATATATATATATATATATGAGAGAAAGGTATAACTATAATAATATGGTATTATGAAGGGTTCTAACCTACATAATGATATAAAAATAGAAATGTAATCACTCAATATCTAGGGATTATTAAGGGGTTTTAGAGTTAACATGGGGCTTATGTAGGGCTTAACATGCCCCTCCTAGTCAAAGAAGTGTTGTCCTCGACACTTGAATATTTGTGGGTGTTTTTTCAGGAATAATTTGTCTTCCCATGTTGGTTCTCCACTATTAGGTTCTTCCATTTGATGAGGTACATTGTAATTGGTTGATTTATTAGCTTCTTAGTCCTTGTTTCCCAAATTGTTTCTATTTGATCTAGTATTATTTTCCCTTCTTCATTAATATATGGTAGAATAGTTTGGACTGGGAACTTGTCACCCATTACCTTATCTAAGAAAGAAACATGGAAGACTGGATGTACACATGAAGAAGGAGGCAACTTTATTTTGTAATCCATACTTCCAATTCTCTGCAACACATTATATGGGGCATAATACTTTGGTACTAATTTATTGTCCTTATTTTGTGGTTGAGGGACATCCATTTATATGGTTGTAGTCTCATAAATACCCAATCCCCCACTTCAAATTCCCTTTCATTGTGATGTTGATCTTCTTATTGTTTCATCTTGTTTGTGCCATAGACAAGTTGTCCTTCAATAGTTTGAGAAACTCTTATTAGTGGTGTATGTGGTTCACTACTATTGGAGCCTTCATAGTACTTTTCAATGATGATGTGAAGGATGGTGATGATATCCAAAGTGTCATAAATGGTGACATTTTTTATGAGGTGTGGAAGGATGTGTTGTACCATCATTCTGCCAAGGGAAACCATTTTTCCCATTGTTCCTTCTTATATGATGTAAAGAAACGTAGATATCCTTCTAAATAGTTATTCACAAACTTAGTTTGTTGATCAGATTAAGGATGGCGAGATTATTTGTGAGCAAATTGAGTACTCGAAAAAAATAAATTAAAAAATACAGAGATAATTGGATCTTTGTCACTCACAAATATTTGGTATTACTTGTAGCTTTGAGACTATTTCCATCAATTCTTCTGCCATATTACTTTCTTTAAAAGGGTGAGAAAGAGAACAAAAATGTGCATACTTTGTCATTCGATTTACCACCACCATAATCACACTCTTTCCTCCATATTTGTGTAAACATGTAATAAATTCCATTGAAACTTCTTCCTAATGTTGACTTGGTATGGATAATGGATGAGAGAGCCTTGGGGGATTCATAGTTTCTCCCTTATTTTGTTGGCATATAATACATTTTGCCACAAATTTTTGCACATTTGATTTAATACCTTGCCAAAAAACAATTCTTTATCCTATGGCATGTCTTTAGGAACCTTGAATCTCCTCCCAGAAGAGGAGTGTATAATTCCAATTTGACCTTCTATTTGAGTTGATAATTCTTACATAATTATAAGTGATATTGATACCATAACAAATCATTTTTCCACATAAATTTTTCTATTCCATTTGGGTCCTCTTGTAGCTATTGAATGGTCTTGCATATCTTCTCATCTCACTTCCATTTTATCCTTGCTTCTTCCACCCATTTAGATTGTGGAATGAAAATAGCGCATAATAAACCATTTGTATCTTCCTTTTTCCTTGAGAGTGTAATTGCCACAATATTTTATTTTTTCTTTTTGTAGATAATTTCAAAGTCATAACCCAAAATCTTTGTGACCCATTTTTGTTGCTTTCTTGAATATAGTATTTGCTCCAAGAAGTACTTTATACTATCATGATATGTTTTTAATTTGAAATGTATTCCTATTAGTTATGGATGTCATTTCTTAGCTGCATGTAATATATCCAACATTTATTTTTCATAGATGGGCCTAAGTAAGTTATTTCCTTTAAGTTCACTACTTTTATAGTAAAGGGACCTTCCTTCTTGCATTAAAATTGCATTAATTCCATGGCTTGCGGCATTTATATTTAATTGTCCCCTGAGATTCCATTTATTTTGGATCTAATGATCAGGGAATTTTCAAAGGGCCATAATTTGATGAAATTACGAATCAAAGCATGATTCTAATATATTGGATGTATTATGTAGTATTGTTGGTTTTGAACTCATACTATAGACCTTGCACTACTTTTGACAAGCAACATTGTCACATACCTAGTCCCCTCAATGACTTATAGAGGTTATAGGGTACCCAAAATTTTCTGTTTATTTTTAGTAGCTTGACAATAAGATATTATTCCACTTTTTCACATACCCCTACTAAATTTAACCTAATCACACTTGCAAAAACTTGATTTTCATCTCTCATACATTTTGTCAAACAATTTACATGTAAATATTTCTTTAAATACTTTCACTAGTACAAAATGGCTAATTAGTTACTAAAAAAACAACTAAATTTTGCATATAAATGACCATTTTTCAGTCAGCAACCATTAGTAGCTAATTTACAGTATCTTATAACGCACCCAACTTTTAGTCATTTTTAGCTTAGTCAGTAATTGGTTGTCTCAATTTTATTGTCTATTAGTATATTTAGTCATTAATTTAGTCATTGGTTTAGTCATTAATTGCCACAATTAATGACCAAATATACAACAAATAATATTACTATATGATCGCTCGAGAAAACCAAATAATGACCAAAAAAGTATGACGAAAATGTTGGTCATGTTATAAGATACTATAAAGTAGCTACTAATAGTCATATATATGAAAATTTTAGTCATCGTTTGAAAACAATTAATGACCAAAGAAATATGATTAAATTTTGGTCGTGTTGTAAGACACTGTAAATTAGCTATTAATAGTCATATATATGCAGAATGTAGTGGTCATTTGTAATCACAAATTTATCATTTGTAGTAGTCATTTATCTTTTTCCGGTAGTTTCATATTCATTATGTAAACGACTAATTTATTAATTTTCGATTGATTTTATGTGTTCATTATTAATCAACATAAATTAATTAGTATGATTTTGTGACTAAATTAAAAAAATGTCATACAATGTGCATGTGCATATAATATGAAAACACAAAGTTACATATGTTAATTACAATACTAAATAATATCAAGTGCAACTATAAATAATTTCAACCACATAAATTATATTATATGAAATGTCAAGTATTACAATATGAATTTCCAATTTAATATTGGTTGGACTACATTTTACACATGAAATATTGTTTCATGACTTCAAAACATTATCATTGTGTTGCCAAGGCATTGCAGGTGAATTTACAAATTATTGAGTTTTCTGAGTTAATGAAGAAATTATTAATCCTTTTAACCTTTTGTATGTATCACTGAAAGCAAAGCATAAGTAGGGCATGTTACATCTATCTAACAAGAGATCCTATTAACCCTAGCTCTGCAATTAATGTCATTTGAATCCTTAGGCTACCTGATATATATCACATAGAGTGGACACGATTTAATCAAAGGAACTCCATCCCTAAACAAGGAACCAGGAAACCAATTAATGACCATTTTGCAGATGATTCTTCACATCCCAAAGGAAAATCAATGAGTGGAAAATATGATGGAATACCTTAAAACTTACCCAACTCCAAGATCATGAATTCAATGTGTCAAAACACAACCAAGTGTTCTAGACAATGTTGTGAGACCACACTAGTTTTCTAGCTAATCAACTGTGATCCTCAATTCAACTAGATGGTAGATGTAAATTCATTGGTATCCCCTTCAACTTCCAGG
Organism: Pinus taeda; assembly: GCA_000404065.3. Lineage (NCBI taxonomy): Eukaryota > Viridiplantae > Streptophyta > Pinopsida > Pinales > Pinaceae > Pinus > Pinus taeda. Next base: position 54,855 of record APFE030819968.1, on the reverse strand, counting down.
CTTGACACAAGAATATTTTGGATATGGTCATTCAGGTAGTGGAAAAGTAATTCAAAAATTGTTGACCAAGGTAATGGCTAACACTATTAGATTTCAAATATGAACTAAGGTTCTAGATTCCACCCCTTCTACATTCATCTTGTTGGGGTTCATCATCTAATGCATAACAATGCCATGATAAATCTCTCCAAAAATCTCTGGGATAATAAGGAAGGAGGCAAAGGCTTCCATCACATCAAGAGGAACATCAATTGCATTCGAGGAGACATGAGGTATAGGAATCATCAAAGCCTATACTTGGGACTCAAGCTTTATCTTTTTTTATTTCCTATGGATTCCTGGAATTTTAGTAACTAGTTTTTATAACAAACATATCCAATCTTTTTTCACAAGTACTTCACCTTGTTGACCAGTATCTCAGAACATTCATTCATAAAAGGGTTTTACAGTTCTAAAAAATAGATTCAATATATTGCAATTATATGGGGGCATTTATATGTATTGGGGGTTCTAAAAAAGGTATTTAGTAAAAATAGGGGATACCTAGTCATTTCAAGGGATGGAATTCATTTCATCAAAAAAGGTATTTTAGTAAAAATAGGGGATGTAAGTCATTTCATTAAAACGTGCAAGGGTGACATGCACCTTACCTACTTTACAGAGACTATCGATGAGGATGTTGAAAGTGTACAAGTTAGGTTGACAACCTAACTTCAACTTCTAATGATAGGGAACATTTATTATCTGAATGGATTGGTGGGTCACAAGAATGTGAATGATAGTGTTCCAGGTGAAGGTGTTAGCTTTGCAGGAGAATTTATTCAACATAGTAAATGATTCTATTTCTTTCTCCACCATACCTGCCTTCACATATGCTAACATCAGAATAATAAAGGTGCAACATAAATTTTATACCCTTCTCCTTTGATTCTTTTCATTACCTCCCAAGCAACCTCAAATTCTTTTCTTTCCCACAAAATGGAAATCATCAAATTGTGCAAATCCTAATTTTTTTCAAGTGCTTTTTCCACATAGCCCATAGGAAGAACATGAAAGCTAGCCTTACATATTTTTCACTCTCCATTACCTTAATGGAAATACCTGTCGAAACAACAAGAGCTAATTGATCAAGAAACACATCGACTTCATATCCTCCACATTTCAGGCTTCTCTGGATTTCATTCAAAACAACCAAATATTGGACCAAAAAACTTGAACCCTTCCTATTCTCTTCCAACTCATAATCATCCAAATCAATAGTGCCCATATGCCCACCACCATCTTCAGTCATCCCTCCATATTCAACCCCTATCTAATTTTTCATTTTCCTTCAGAGCTTCTGTTTCCTCAGGAAATTTCCTCCTGTTTCTAATCCTCAGCACCTAGCAATTGCAACTTTGAAACCATATATATCCGTTTCTAAGAAATCCAAAACAATGTGCTAGAATTCCACCTTCTGACTCCCATTTCCCAATTCCGAAATCTGGAAACTTTGACTTCCTTTCCTGGATTGAATGCAAAAATACTGACAATAGCCTTGAAATCCCCCTCATGGGATCCCCCCCTAATTTCTTGTAAAAACAAAAACATGTATGTATACATTCCCTACAACCTTCTTCTGTTGCTTCTTCATATGCTACTAATTTTTCTATGTCCCTCATTCAACCCCCAATCATTTCCTTTACTTGGGTTTAATGTGAGAAGCCTAGAAACACTTGTAAATGAATACATTGTGCCTAAGGATGGGGATAAAGCTAAATATTCTTCAATGTTCCATGAAAAAATACCAATATTACAAGTAGAACATATGCCAATAATGATTCTCATTGTTGGATATATGGTTTGCTACTATTTTGAATTAAATCCAAACGAAATTGCTTCTATAGTATGAAAATTTGATAAGAACATCAATATCACTCAATTGAGTACTTCTGTATATTTTTGGGGGGAAATAAAATCCATGAAAATCTCATATAGATGACTAGATGAAGTGTGTAAATTCCTTCCCTTCGACACCATATAAGTATCTTGTGGTCTAACATGTGATGTCTCTTCCTTATGAGTGATAATGTCATTGTTGATGAGTCTAATGTTTGAGTTCAGACATTAATTTTCTATTATAATTTGCTTGGTGTTTCATAGGTATATGGATTTGCCTGGTGTTTTAGTTGGAATTGAAGGTTTGTTTTTAGATATTTGGCCATTTTTCAACTCGCATTATTTAACTTTGGATCGAGAGAGGCACTTTCTCTAGTTAAGAATCTGCTTTCACAATCAGATCTGTAAAAAAAAAAAGTGCTACATAGTAGATATTCCTTACCGCTTAGTTTAAGTATAAGTAAATTAAAGTGAAATACAAGGACAAATTTGGAGGAATATTTCTTGTTGAAGAAAAGAATAGGATAGACAGTTAAAAAAATGGCCTATCACTTTTAGCAACAAACGAATTAGTGTCATAGTTTGATCACCAAAATCCTTCTACTTAGTTACCTGACAACACAATTATAGTTTATGATAGAGAAGGGAAAATATACGATGAAAATGGGAGGTTGCAGTCTCTCTAAGGATTGATCGACTATGGAGGTGGGATATTCTATAGACGTTTTGGAGGCAAATAAGCTACAATCTCGTAATCCACAAGAGGTGGACCTTTATACACATGCACTACAATTTTTCCTAGTCTCGCAAGTTAAGTCGATCATGGTTTCTCAACAAATGCAAGAAGTAAAATGATATGGTAGTATATGTTATCAAAATAATGGAATAAACTTTGGAACCAAAATACTGGAACCAATTTCTAAGCAATAAAAAAGGCTTTTCAGACTAATAAATTGCACTGGTTTATTGGAAATGAACATTGTGAAAATGAGTGATGGATATGTGAAACTTTGGAATATTAGTTAGAAAGAAAGTGTTGTTCAGTTTGCACCAGGCTCTACATGGCTAATTTCATCCAAATCTGCAGATTTTAAACTATATTGTGATGATATTCGAAATATAAAAACAACATGTTGCGTTTTGGCACATCACAGAAAAACTATTTATAATGTAAAGTCCCTTGATTTGACCAACCTTTCCTCATCTTCAATTGATGGTACACTCAATTCTTGGAACTTGGAAACAAGTACATGAAGCATACCATGCAACCCTATTCTGACATATTCTAGGCATAAAAATGAAAATAACGTTGTGGGGCTTTCTACTGCTAATAGGTATAATTCTATTGGTTCAGAGTCAAATGAGGTGTTTGTTTATCATGAATATTTTCCAATACTAGTGGCATCTTACAAGTTTTACTGTGTATACCTAGTGAACAGTCAAAAGGTATATGGTGTTGATGGGTAGTTGTTTTCCTCTATGTGCTAAAGAGGGAAGACCCAAACTTTGGTTGCATCACCATTGTTAACATTGGGAGGCCTCTATTACCATTTATTTGTAAAACAGAGTAGGCTTGGCATTACCGAATATCATGTATTTGTACCATTTTTGTCAAATGACCCAACCCTCCTTGAAAAATGTTGGATTGGGCTTGTCCAAAATCATACCCTTCTACATACATGTGTGCTCTCAAAGGAGTACAATCTATTTCTGGATGGCACTCAATCAATATCCTTTGGAATAGTTGTGCCACCATATCTACATGAAGTCAGGCCAATTATTATTCAATCTAATGCTTCGGATGCAACCCCAATGAAGATTGGGCATGGAAACCCTTACACACAAAATACCAGAGAAATGAATTCACTGGATACCAAAACATCTGGTTACATCATGGTTCAATTGGGAACACAAGATTTTAGTTTTATTTGGGGCCTTGAAATACTGATTTTGTGTGAGAAATACCATGCAAAACCATTAGCATCCTATAGCTCCTGCATCTACATTATAAATGGAAAACTAGCTCAAAACATACATACAAATGTAGACTCCAGGTTGCTCTCAAAACAAGACTTTTATGATAAAGAGATGCTTTCCTACAAATTTTATCTAGAGCTCTTGTTGATGCTTATATGGGCAGTCACTTTAGTCTTATCAATCTTAGAACAAGTTCTCAAGTTTTATCTGGATGATCGCATAAACAATGAAATATTTTTATTTATTGCACCTGAACTTTGTATGTATTGAAACATTTTTGGAAATGATAACTCTGATATTCCTAATCATGGTGATCTAATAGGTACCTTTTTAGGTATTGCTGGAAGGCTTGAGTATTGGGTGGGTCACAACATTTATATGGGTGGGTACTAGTAATTTGGGCTATCCAACATTTATATGACGTGGATGAAAATATCTATACATCATCGAAAAAGTAGCTAAAGAAGTATCAAAACCAAACTAAGGATACAGACCAAGAAAATCAAGATTGCCATCAAATTTCTGAGAGAATCCTTCTAGTAATGGATTAAAAAATGAGAGGCATTTCATATCAGCGTCATACCTGTCAAACATCGACATAGCTTTCATATTATGACACAATTATTTGTGCACCAAAGAAAAGAAAGATCACTTCAAAAGGGGATTGATATACCTTTAGAGAACTTACACTCGAGCATGATGGAAAACCACATTTTCTTATTTGAAAGAATTAACATAACCTTCAGGTATATGATGTTTGTTATATAGTTGTAACACATAAAGAACTTGCACAAACCAATCCATAGATAAGATTGATTTCCACTAATATCATGTATTTTTCATTTTCTTTCAATTCTAGAAGAAGAAACAAACAAACTTATTAATAACTTCAGTTATTTGAAATTTGTATTTGCATACATTTAGTAACCAAATCACAAACAAATGATGCTAAATCAATATCAACTACCATCACACTCTAGAGTTATGGAAAAATCGTACAAATTTCAGATTAACAACAAATTATATCAACATAGATTAATCTTAATCTTAGATCAGATAAGTACCTTGAAGAATCAAAGAAAAAACCTATAAGTATTTAAAACATTGGAATAAGATAGATGTGTGTTGTTATATTTTATAATTATTATAATTGAGTTCTTCTTTTTTTCAATTTAACTTCTTAACAATACAAATCTGACACATCTAGCCAGTTGATGCACCTTTCTACTCTCTGTTGCAAAAGTTAAAACAAAATAAAGATGTTGGTCTTTTTAAATTATGTGAGGTAGGTTATAAGGGTGGAATTTCTGTGTTGCATTTGTAAGTGTCATAAAAATGTCATATTTATGGTGGCTCTCCTAAAGTTTTGTTTGATCTCATAGAGATGGGATGCATCTTCCTTCTACGAACTTGTACAAAGGCCAAAAAGGTAAAAGCTGCAATTTTGAAAGAGCTCTTAGAGAATTAGGAGTAAGCCCCTTATACTACAAGTAAATATCCACCAGCTCAACAACAACAAACTAGATGTGAAAGAGACCAAAGTAGAGTAGACAGAGTGGGTGTGTAGCCCCCCATGTGCTAATGAATGGAAGGCATCATGCATGTGATCTACAATAGAATAGGAAGGCCATAAGTACAAAATGTAGACATTTGAGCCCACCTAGAAATCCAAGATATCAGTTAGCGTAGGGTGTGAACATAGACAAATTTGGTGGCAAGGTGAGGTATTGAACCACCCCAAGTGGAGAATCCTCCACCAAGACAACTAGGTGCCTTTTATAATACAACCCATTTCCCTCAAGCGGTTTTAATTTTTTTAATAATCTTAGACTTGTGGACTTGGAAGTTATGCATCAATTTTGTGTGATTTTATACTTTGGTTTTCAGGAGTGTCAATTTTTGTATGCATGTTGACTTTGCTAAATGGTGGCTTAGAATAGAGTATGTCGCTTTACTTTGTTTTTTTGTAGAGTGCAAAGGAACTTGGTGAAAGTCCATATGTTTGTAAAATGTTAATTACTATGATTTATTAAAGAATCAATGTCAAGTGGAGAGAAATGATGTCAGCCCTTTTCTATTAAATCCAGTAGTATTATACAAACAAACACTTAGTTAAAATTTAACAGAGTTTTGGAATTTAATTCAAGTAAAATGAGTTATCTGATCTATGTTTTTATATTTCAACACCAATAAATGTGTCTATTTGATCCTAATATCAGGGACTAATAAAATAAAGTCACAACTTGTAAGGACACACATGCTTTCAAGGAAGGTGTTTAAGCTGTTGTCACTCCAGGCACCATTTTGTTTGCTAATTAACTTTCCTTGCTCAAGACCATGGAGCTAATTGTATTCTTGATCATCAAGGGAAGAAAAAATATTACAAAACGAGAGCAGAGTAACCACCAAAACAGTATAAGTATTACTTTTTTCCCACATTAGCTGAACTTAGGGATACAAAATGTCACAAACCTAAGCTTAAAAGAAGTGCATTAGGTCTTAGCATGGAAAAATAAAGGACAATGAGGTTGGATGGTTGTATTATGCAACTCAAAATATTTAATACCAATTCTTACTGAAATAATGATATCATAAGCAAATACCAACTGAGTTTATGAAGCTAGAAGTATAACCTGTGAATAATTTTTGAGTGAAACATCTAAACAAAAGTTCATGTGTAGGTTCAATCAAACAATTCAACACCTTTTCCATTATAACTTCTTCCCATCTCTAGACCGGTTGTTATAGACATATTTGGGCATTGCAAACCCAATCATATATGTCCATAAACCAAGGGCTTCTGATTACCTAAAAGTGTTGTTTCACACCCTAAAGGAATAAGGTCAACTGATTACATCATCTCCCAGAAGTTCTCCATGGAAAACTGCTCAGGACTAGTCAAAATTGGACCATACAGACAGCTCAGTGCTAAGGGTGTGATGCATCTCACCTGCCACATGCAAAAAGTGTGATGCATACTAAAAATCCCTTCTGTAGGGTGCGATGGGCGAGAGTAGACAAATGGTAGAGACAGATTGCAAGGTGGATGATCATGGAATCTTCCAGAAACTTCTCCTATGACACTTGCCTCTCTAAATTCGCCCAGGGATGAGTAAGAGATCATGAATCTCCAAGTGGAACCAAGAACTATCAGAGAGAGGACACTAA